>PVKM010043966.1:0-12232 GCA_004027735.1 Carollia perspicillata | reverse complement strand
AACACATTACCAAGGTTCCATAACATCCACGCAAGGACCTGTCAACCACATAGGCAAATGTGTATTTCGTATTTTTACTAATTATTTTTATAATAAAATACTTTAAAAGTAGACTAGTGCCAGCCCTTTCTGTCCATAACATTTTTTGTCCTAGTGTGAATGAGAGCATAGGAAACCCTGTTCTGCAGAGAAAAATAATGTTTTTTTTTAAAGAATACAGATTCTTACTATCAGCTTAGTTTAGTAACTTTTCCTATGCTCTGTAATATATAGTGGGTAACAATTTGCTGCAGGGGAAATTTGGAGTGTTGAGTCTAATCTAAAGTACATACATTGTTGAACTCTCTACCTAAAGGAGTTCTGGACCAGTAAATTAAATAATATAATATAGACATCAATTTTTATTTCTCTACATAAGGTAAAAGCAATTTTTCCATTGCAAGGTAGATCCATGGTTCTCATACCTGCATGTTGCAAGAATCACCCGGAGAACTTACACTGGCTTCCATCTGAGTGAGGTACAACGTACAGCGCAATAAACTACATCCATGCAAACGCTGTACACAATCCGGAAAGGGCTGAGCGCTGCATCCCCTGTAAAACCACCCCTGGGATCGCTCTTACGGGCAAACAGTGAACTATTCTGGCCGGCAGGGAGCTGACATGGGTTAAGGCTTCAGGCCTTAAGAAGACTGGTCTACTTCTGGTTTTCATTTGCCGATAGGGTTTCAGTTGAAAGCCCGGCGTATTTACCAGGGCCCTCCTCCTTCGTAAACCCTGAAGCCTAATATTTTGTCTCTCAAACCATGCTTTTTCCCCTCTCAAGATCATGCAATATAGGAATCCATCAATCAGAAAGAGAAAGCCAAGACAAACAAAAGCCTCACCTAAATTGTTCTCCGCATTTCTAGAGTCTTGATCCCACAAGTCCTGGCAGGTCTAATTACTCAGTAATGTTTTTAAACATATTTTTGAAGAAATGTTATCCAGTTTTTTCTCGTTTTTTCCCCCTGTCCTCAGCAGGATTTTTTGATATGCCTCATAGCTGGAGACAGAAGTCACTTGTAATTATTTAATTACACGTTTGATGCATGATTTCTCTGCAGGATCTTAGGCTCCCTCAGTAAGGGACTGTATCTGTTTTGCTCAATACTCTAAAATACCAGTCATAGCAACTTGCCAAAGGTAGGGGGAGGCGACGAGAAAGAGCTGTACATGGAGCGACCAAATGATTGCGTTCCTCCACTTAAATAAGGGTCTACGTAGAAAAGCAGAGACAAAAGGCTTAAAAACCAGTGTGCAGAGAACAGAAGGGGAACCTCGGTGACAAACACTGCTCTCTTTCAGGATTTTAAAGGATTTAATGGTACCACACGGTTGAGGGGCACATCGGTGGGAATTAAGAAAAGTCCTTTGTTTTGAAAAATCATTGATCATCTTGAAAAAAAGCACCCACAGTAAAGAAGCAGGGGGAATGCAGGCCACAGCACATTTAGGAGTGACTGACAGGTGAGAACATGGACACACGGAGTCTTATTTTAAGAAGACTGCCTATGAGGAAGAGAGAAGAAATGGAGTTGGAGGTCCAAGTGCACGTTCAAATGTAAAGGTCACCACTAGAAATGCAGAAATGAGATGCCGAACATCTGAACTCTAGAGGAAGAAGACAGGTCACTAAATAAACCAGAGGCCAGAGCCTCCCAGATTGCATAAAGGGAACACATATGTAGTAGAGAGAGGCTATAAAAGACTATCACGGAGATGTACGTGGTTGAGCCACATGAAATGTAAGGAGGCAAGGAAAGACACCGAATTTAAAATCCCACATTAAAAGAATGTCAGCCGTACATGCATATGCACTAACGACCACACAGATAGCGCGGGCTCATCCTTTACAGTGATTCGTGCATTGCGTTCTGACGAGGCTCCATCTTAAAAACGAGCACACTGAGCCGTGGAGCAGGGAGGCGACTCCTGCGAAGCTGCTCACAGCACGTGGAGAAGCCCTGTTTTAAACGTGGGGGAATCTGACCCCGGAGCCCGGCTCCTGACTATCACCATCGCCATGGAGTCCATCAGAACTCCAACGCCAACATCAATACCTCCACTGCCCCCGAAACAGAATCCAATCAGTCTGATGCTGTTAACCTGTCCATGGCATTGATCACTGTTGTTTATAAAGCACTTTCAAGATTAGAAGTGCTTTTTATTGTACTATATATGTTTATTATGACTCTCTTCTGAAACGTACTGCAATAAGCCCTAATGCTATGTGTAGGTAAAAGTGTCAAGATGTTCATGAACGTCAAAATTTAATAAGCTTAAGGAGATCCTGTGTCGAAGAGATGGGCAACACTCAGTTCCCAGAGAGCTGTGGTGGGACAGAAAACAGCTCCTGACATAGCACCCTCATTACAACCACGGGCACAGAAGTACCTTCACCAGCAACGAAGGACCATTACAAGAATTTCCTTTAGTTTCCATTATATGGTTTAGCACGTACTTTCTCATATGTCTTAGGCCAACCGAGACTCAGAAAATTGCGCGATTGTTCTCAGTTATCCATACTTCCAAAACGGTAAGCAGAGAAGCGTTCAGGCAGGGCAGGCATCTGGATGGCCAGCGATGGCATGGTTTCAAGCAAGAGGATGACAAGCTAGACTACTGGTTTGAACAGCAGTGTGGAGAAGAGGGGAAGGGTTGGTGCAGAGACCCACGACACAAGCCTGGATGAGAGGGGAGATGCAGGACCCGTGGAAGGACCTGTGGATGGACCCAAGCAACACGCCAGATGAGCAGACGGAGATGGAGCAGCTGTTGGGACATGAGGAAGGCGGCGGGGAGCGGCATTCGGACAACTGTGGTAAATGCAGATGTCACGGTGGAAAGCGTGTCTGCAGTGTGGCACGAGCGTGTGAGAACACGTGTGCGGTGTGCAGATCAGGTGACAGTACAGCTTGGCTTGATAGCAAAAGAGATGGGAAAAGCCATGCTTTACACCGATTGAGCGTTACCAGCTAACAGAGACTGCTTGCTCCAGCGAGCGTTCTATTCTGTCATAGTGGCATGGTCATTGCCAGCATGGCTTACTGCATGGAGAAACTGCAGTGGAGAAACTGCATTTGTTTCAAGATACTTTTGATTATCAAAGACTACTGTGTGTGTGTGTGTGTGTGTGTGTGTGTGTGTGTGTGTGTGTGTGTGTGTTGATCCTTTCCTATTTCTTTTATCTGAAGATAAAATTTCTTTTATCTGAAGATTATGAGCTACACAATCTTCATCTTTTGGCTTCTTGGCATTAGGAATGAAGAAAGGAAAATGTATTGTCAATGAGAAAATGTGTTAATTTTAATAGGACTACACTTTAGAGCCGGAATAGGCACGCTACCAGCCTGCTGCCTGTTTAAAAAAATTAACAAGAAAAGAAAGAGGGGCACCCTCACTCATTCACACACTGCTTATGGCTGCCATACCCCCCTCAGGGCAGAGCTGAATAGTTGGGACAGACACCTCATGGCCCACAAATCAAAACTACGCCTGTAAATCCCTGCTCACACCGACTCTGAAAAGTTAAAGGGGTGGGAGGAGGGTTCTTCATTCAAAGGCAAACTTGCAATTTCAGTAATGTGACTTCCTTGGCAATGGTCAACTGGTATACACATTTTGGCTAAAGAAAGGGAAGAGCCATGGGTTGAAATAATTCTTTTGTGCAACCAGAGATAAAATTCGAAAGTGAAGCTGAATCGACTCCCAGGCCAACCCCACCATGAACATTTCAAACACAAGGCAATGTCACAGAAATGTGCCTTGATGCGTGACACCGCAAAAAAGACAAGGGTTAGAACCCGTGAAGTCATCACGCACTGGCCTTTATGCCGAACATGAGGAATGGGGAAGAAGAACAGTCCTCTGCCATCCGACAATGCCATTGATGCCATCAGAAGGACTTGCTGCCACCTCTCTACTACAGGTAATAAACACTAAACAGTCCCAGCATTAATTCTTAATAGCCCTGTGTCACACCACAGTTAGCCCGACTTCCGTTGTTCTTACACATTCGGATCCTGCCCCTCTCACTCTGTACAGGTGCGTGAGCTCAGCCAGACCTAAACATCTCTTCTGTCACCATCAGACACATGCAAGGAGCCTTGTCATGGCCCGAGAGCCACTTCCTTCACTACTTTGTTCCCAAGTTCCAGGTTCTTACTCTTGCCTTTATTTTTCCACGTCATTACAGCTTGTTCCTTAAACCATTTGGTCATAGAGCAGATTCATAGATTTGTTTTCTCAGTAACCACGTCTGAAACCTGACATCAAAGGTTAAATTAAATCTGTGGTCTAAATCTGCCTTGAAAAAACTTGGCATTTTATTTAGTTTTGTTTTAAGCACTTTCTAGCAAAATTATTTGCTTCCAGTCACAGGAAAACAAATACTGGGACACCAAGGGTGGTGAAGGTCAGAATTAATATGCTTTTACTAATTAGTCTACCTGAAGGACTTTGCTCTGTTTGCACCTTTACCATAACTGCTTATAATCAGCTTTCCTTTGGTGAAGGGCTTAAATGTCCCAATTTACTAAAAATAATAAAAATTAATAACAATAACGGAGAAATATCATACTGTGAAAAAATTATAAAATATGTGCTTTTAAAGCATATTGATTTTGGTTGCATTGCTCTTTTCACAGATCGGTAATTAACTGTATCCCTGGATCCTGAAGGGGTCTGGTACAGCCATGTTGGGGAAGGCAAAGGAAACACTATGAGACCAAAATGTGCGACCATCACTCAGTGTCCTTGAACAGCATTGTTATGAGGAAAGTGTCCAGAGTTCTCATCTGCAAGATATTCAGCATCAGTAATCACATGTCTCGTGAAGACAAATAAAAGGGAATTACATCCAGGTGCTCCTGTACACTCTGGTCCCCAGTGGTTTGCTACAAAGATCTCTCGGAAGGCAGGTGCTGATTCTGGGCAGGGTCACCGGGAAAGGCGGGTTACAAGGCGGTTGTGACTGGCATCTGGATGCGACAATAGTGAAACCTTCCCCCAGATGATCATGGACCTGTTTTGACTAATAGGAGAAAATAAAGTGACAGAGAGAGAGTCACCCCTGGACTGCGGATGTGAGCCATATTTTCATTTTCTGTTCTTACCACATTTTGTTTGGATTTCGAGCCTTACATGGAAAACACTAGAGTCTCTATGTAAATTGAGTGGATTTACTCTGAATTTCTGAACAAAATGGGCATTTTCTTCCCTCTGAGGACTCAGTTATCTATGTCCCCTTGCATATGAAGCAGGGAGGGAAAGCTCGGGTTCGATTTCTGTTTTCGGCAAAGAAAGGACTGTTAACTCCCTGTCGCCAGGACATTATTTCACCCTGGGTATCTTCATGACGTTCCAGTTGCAAGACCACGACGTGATGCTGAATTTGTTGCTTCTTTGCAGCCTCTGATATACCCCAAGAAAGAAATTTCCATCTGATGCTGAGGAATAATGCTCCCATTACCACTGAGTTCTTCAGATTAGTAGAGATGAAGAGTAAATTTATGTTAATCTTCAATTGTGAAGATAATGTGATAAAAAAGCATCATAAATGAATAATCTGTTTTAAGATCTAGGTGTTTTTAAACTTGCAGATGTCTTGGTAATAAGCTCTGTTTTGAATTTGTGAGGCTACTTAAATATTCTATAGTCAGGGATTTGGAATTATAGATGTTGAAGGCACTGATCATTTAGTACAGCCCTTAATTTAACAGAGGAGCATGACCACACCCACAGAAATGTAGTGTATCCAATGTCTCAACAGTAGGTAGATTCACTTAACACTAAGTAACACAATTAAATATTGCATATTAATATAGAATAGTGCATATTATTTATACCCCAAATATAATATTTAGGCAACCATATATTGCACATGTGATAGCAAATGGATTAACAGAATGTTGATTTTATAAATTGCAGACAACTCAGAGCAACTCCTGTCCCATTGTTGGCACTTAATACATATTTGTTCAATAAGTAATAGTTGCCCTGGCTGGTGTGGCTCAGTGGATTGAGCACGGGCCTGTGAGCAAAGGGTCGCCGGTTCGATTCCCAGTCGGGGCACATGCCTGGGTTGCAGGCCAGGTCCCCAGTAGGGGACACATGAGAGGCAACCACACATTGATGTTTCTCCCCCACTCTTTCTCCTTCCCTTCCCCTCTCTCTAAAAGTAAATAAATAAAGTATTTTAAAAAATAAGTAATAGTTAACAGCTAATGTTTAATGACTGTTAAGTAATGTGTGTGAGAGACCAATGTGTGTGTGTGCCAAGTCTATAAGGTGGCCTACCTCCTTTAATCCTTTCCTACCTGCTAGATATGTATATAGCACACAGCATTATTATCCTAATTTTAAAGAAAAGATAGATATGTATATAGCACACAGCATTATTATCCTAATTTTAAAGAAAAGAAAACAGTCACAAAAATGATTATGTGGTTTGTCGAATTACATTTAGCTAATAAATAATGGAACCTGGATCTGAAAATTATCAGTCTGATCCCAAAGCCCTTCCTCTCAATCATATAAAAGAGAGTTAATATACAGTCTTTAATTTATACTATGATGTAAATGACTGATAATACACTCTTCCTGGAAATTCGACTTTTAAAAGAACACTGAATCAGAAAGGAAAAAGGGTCACATAGGGAAAAAAAAGATTCATCTGGTTATATTCCTTCCAGAAGGTAGATTTTGACACAGTTTATTTATAATACTAAGCTTAATAATTTATAATATTAAGCAACATGTTGGGACATATTCATATGTTTGAATTGTTTTAATCATATGAGGTAAGATATTTAAAGCAAATAAGGAAGAAGGGTGAGTTATATAGAGAGATTCTTTCTTGAACTGCAAAAATGAGATGTTTGTACGGAGACTTTCAATATTTTGCTCATGACTACGTAATAAGTTATGCATGTATTTATAAATATTATCATTGATGGGTTAAAGATGATATTTCTCATATGTAATATACATCTAAAATAATACACATCATCATATATTTGTTTTTGCATGTTATTCAAAGATCTCCATTTGAATTTCAGGAATCTTTTTACTTAAGAGTCTGAGCTTTTGAAATAAATAATTCAAAATCAAAACCATCTAAGTTCTATTTGTAAGTATTCATTTTCTAAATATAACGCATCATTCTGGAGATTTCCAGGATTTGCTCATTCATTTTGCCTCAGAATATAAAAACTGCATAAAATATACAGGAATGGGGGCTGAAAGGACCCCTTGACACACAGGACTTCAGCCCATTTAAAATAATTTCATTGGATGTTACATACCTAGCTTCGAGTAACATTTCGGAATTAACTTCTCTGGGGGTGGGGTGGGGAGCTGATCTCCCATTGCTTCTGAGCTTCCAAATAAATAACAGCAACACCATTTACTGTTTGTTACCCGAAAATCTCACCACTGGAAAACAAATCCACAAAGGTGAGCAGCGCTGGGTAAGGAATATTTGGGTGATCACTATTTCACCTCCCATCCCATTTACTGCTTTTAAACACTTCTCATTCCACAACTTCTCAAGAACTGTCCGCATGTGCTCTGGCCCACTTCCATGGCAAAGCGCCAGCTTTCAAAGCAAAAGCCTCCGATGTACACGTCAATCCTGAAACTCAGTAGCTGTGGGTGGAAAGCCCGCTTACCAGAGCCTCATTTCCTACACACCACGAAGGTGAAAATACCTCTCTTACAGAGCAACAAAGGGATTGGGTGAGGGGGTATGTACGTAAACCAAATGGAAGCTGCTAATTATAAGCTTACCCTCTACTAAGGAAGATGGATAGTTAAGAAAAGCCATTGAGTTGTTTTGGTAAAATTGTCTAGTTCATTAACTGGGCAAACTTCATTAAACTATGGCATACTTTAATCAAACTATTTCACCAAAGACACCAACCGAGCCAGAAAATCAAACAGTAACTTGAGGGCAGAGGCCCCTATTAGACACCTCTCCAAAGAGGACGTACAGATGGTCTGGCCAATAGACAAATGAAAAGATGTTCAATGTCACTGGTCAGCAGACAAATGCAAATGAAAACAATGAGGTATCGCCTCACACCTAGAATGGCTGTCATCGATACATCAACAAACACGTGTCAGTGAGGCTGTGGAGAAAAGGGGAACTTCGTGCACTGCTGGTAGGACTGTAAATTGGTGCAGTCACCATGGAAGACCTCCAGGTGAGGAGGTTTCTCAAGAAATTCAAGATGGAACTCCCACATGACCCAGCAATCCCAGTTCTGGGTATTTATCTGAAGACATACAAAACACTGATTTGAAAAGATGTATGCTATGTCTATCGCAGCATCGTTTACAACAGCCCAGATATGGGAGCAATGGGAGTGTCCATCAACAGGAAATTCAATGAAGAAGTGTTACATGTAGGCAATAGAATATGAAGTGGCTGTGAAAAAATGAAATGGCATCATTTGGGACAATATGGATGGACTTAGAGGGCATTATAATAGGTGAAATAAGTCAGAGAAAGACAAACGCCATATGATTTCACTTATATGTGGCATCTTAAAAACAAAATAAATGAACAAACAAAACAGAAACAAACTCACAGATGCAGAGAACAAACTGATGCTTGCCAGATGGCAGGGGGTTGGGGGCTGGGAGAAAAAAGGTGAAGGGATTAAGAAGTCCAAATTGGTAGTTACAAAACAGTCATGGGGACGTAAAGTACAACTGAGGGAATATAGTTAATAACATTGTAATTACAATACTATCGTAATATGTATAATATCAGGTGGGTACTAG
Source organism: Carollia perspicillata (assembly GCA_004027735.1). Lineage (NCBI taxonomy): Eukaryota > Metazoa > Chordata > Mammalia > Chiroptera > Phyllostomidae > Carollia > Carollia perspicillata. The sequence goes on along the minus strand of PVKM010043966.1, from coordinate 3,403 downwards.
ATTTATCAGTGGGATTACTTTGTAAGTTATATAAATTTCTGATTGCTACATTACACACCAGAAACTAATATAACATTGATGTCAACTGTAATTGAAAAATAATTTTTTAAAGAAACATACTCAACAACTGGATGTAGACCGATTACTTTTCAAGTGAAAGAAAACCTTAAAATTAAGACAAAGCTGCTAATACAAGGAGGCATCGCTGCCTGAGAAAGTGCCCCAATGCAGAAGAATCTCTTCTCCCCCAGGAACCCCGAAACTCCAGGGAGCAGCTCAAGCCAAAACCACGATCTCCCTGCCTCGTCCTTCAAGTGACGTGCGCTGCAAACACATTTTCTGTGCAGCTGGAGGCTTCGTTGTAGACAGAAGGACCCTGTTTAGTGAGGCCGGTGCTAACGGCCTAACTTTTTTAAAGCAGAATTTGGAAACCTTCCCAGACACTGCATCTGCCCCAAGCCCTTGCCCCTCAGAGTGTGAGGGCGGCTCGGGAGACTGCGCAGACGACTAAATGTATTAACGGTGGACATGCCACTCTATCTTTCGCTGCTGCAACAGGAGGTGATCCCATCAAAAATCTGTCTGCTGGCTAGCCAGCAAATGCAAGCTGACACGCTTGCTGGGCCATACCCAGGTGCAGGAAACGGACGCAGTCCCCTCAAAGAAACACATCATGAACCACGTGTGGGGCCAGAATGGTAGTTTCCAGTTCCATTTCAAAAAGAGTCTCACTTTTAATCCTTAGATTCTTTTCCTTCGTTTCTTTGACTTTTAGAAATACTAAGCAGAAGGTTAGCATCTAGGAGCTCAGTGGTTGCTTTTCTAACTCTCACGGAAGATACTGGTGCACCAGGGCCAGTACCGAAGCATTCATTAATCACATCTCTCAGCTGGAGGGCCATCATGATTCATTACAAACGTACCTCGGCGGCAAACTGTTTGCTGTGTTGGGGGGGGGGGGGAGAAAACAATGCCATTCGAGCTGCATTTCATAATGCAAACTCCATTTCATTGCCCTCAACCCACACACCATTTTAAAGGTGAGCTCTTTGCTCCCAAATGACTTTCTCACTGATTAAATCAACAGCGTCACGAGTTTTCAGAATAATACACAGCCTACACTTTGGAAATTGGGAAAGTGAGGCAGGCATCATCGAGAGTTACAGTTTCCTCTGTCTGTAGTAAAGTAGTGGCCTTGGACACCCTGTGTCACAGAGGCAACAGGCCTTCCGGAATCCTGTGGTGACAGCAAGACCAGGAGTTGGAGGAGAAAATGAGGCAGGGTTGGGTGCTGTGTCTGTTTAAATGTTTGATATTTTATTGGAGATTATTTTGCATTGATTTTCATTTAAAAAATTATTGCACTGAAATATTATTTATATTGATTACTGAGCTTTCTGCTGCTTTTAAATTCTGCGCCTGAAGCAAAGGCCTCACTTGCCTCACTCTAGTGCTGGCTCGTGGAAGGTATGTTTTTCCTGAAAGAACTTTTTTCTGTAATGGTCTCCACGGAACAGGGGGTAGTAACAGATGTTCTACTTTTTATTTTTAAGTGACATCACATAAGTATTAGGAATACTTATCTGAACAAAGTTAAAGAGCTTTCTTATATTTTTCTAGAGGCTTCCATAACCAGAGGCATACCAAGAACCTCTAAGAGCATGGGGCAGTTCTCACACTCATCTGCCCCAAGAACTTTTCCACAGAGCCAGTGAATAATATTTTGATAAAAATGGCTGGTAATTTGTGTCCAAGAACCATTTTTAGCCCCTACTTTGACCCAATAAAACAGCCTTCCCACATCTATGCTTTTTCTTTTCTTTCCTCCACTTATACCAGCGCCCCCAATACAAAAAAGATAAGAGATGTTCGCTAAACATTCAAGCTAAAGTCATCAAAAGGCTGAATTAGTATTTCTATAAACAGGCACAGTGAAAATTCATTGCAAAAGGGACATCGAAATAATACAAAACATTTTAAGTCTCAGAGCCTCTTCAATAAAGTGAGGTCAAACCCGCTTACCGGTAAAGTCCGTGTTGATGGGGTGGGTGGAGCCGGGAAACCTGCAATGGCCGTGTCCCGTGAAGCGCAGCCCCTTCACCACCCCGGCCCCCGGGGCTGGGAGAGAGGGCTCTCTCCTTTCCAGCTGATAGACCGGAGGAGGGCCGTTCAGTTCCTCAGGTGGGAGCCATCGGGCGCTGAGGGTGGTGCTGCTGACCCCTTCCAGCTGAGGAGGCCGCAGGCCGGCTGGTGCTAAAGGTTGGAAAACACCAGTTACATTCGAGAATTCAGGTGCTGTCTCTAGACACGGGTCCGCACACACATGGCCACATGCCCTTGAGCATTTCACACTCAAAATCGAATCCGCGAGGCTCTCCAGTATGTATACAGTTCTAGGGACTACGAACCCAAGAAAAGAGCTCACCTGAGATGGGAGCAAAGAGTTAAAGACTGACAGAAGGTGGCAGTGGCTTCGAGGATGCTCAGCTCACCCCCTCCTGTGAGCAAAACGCAAAATGAAACACGCATGTACAGAGACCGTAACTGCTCCTGAGACAACCAGGCAGCGAAACGTCAGGTTCTGACAACAAATAAGAAAAAAGGCGGAAGGCAAGAGGGCCCGAGCTGGGATGCCAGGGAGCCCTCCGAGAACTGCGGGAGCTCCCCCAGCACGGGAGCGAAAGCGTCCTTGTCTAGGTCCCCTCCACCTGGCTCAGGGTGCAGGTGCCCTACTGGGACAGCTCTGACCTACCTGTAAGATCATGCAGCCCCTTCTCCACAGCTACCTTACCTGGAGCCTCCTGTCTCCGAGCCAAGGCAGCAGCGGGCCAGAGCAACAGGGTGTCGGCACTCACACTGGGCCTCCCTGTGCAGGGCTGCCCTCCCTGCCGGCTGGTGGCCCCCCAGGCTCTGTGAGCGTTGACCCAGCTGCCAGCAGCTTTGGGTAGAAGAGACTACTCAGTGTGTGGTCTCTTCCACACGCAGGTCCCTTCTACAAGGGGCCACTTTTGCTACAACAACACAAGAGAGACTTTATAGAGAAGGCCAAGGAGCCCACAGAACTCTCTAGGAGCTGCAGGACTTCCCCAGATCAGAGCAGCTCGATTATGTCCACCTGCATGGAGTGGGCGGGCTCTCTATCCAGGTGTTCCGACTTGCCTGCAAGATCTCGGGAAGCCCACTGCACCAAACCGAGGGGGCAATCGGGATCCATTCGGCATTCCCACAGGGGCACCAGGCCTGTCTGCCTGGCACTGCTCCCAGCTCAGCACACCTTAGGCACCTGCTCCCAAGCTCCTGTCACCTGCGCAAATCATCCCACTCACACCGTCTACCCAGGGCCAGCTTCTGTGGAGGGCCACGTTTCCAAGACTGGGAGACACAGCTATTCTGTCTCATTGTT
>PVKM010043965.1:0-12386 GCA_004027735.1 Carollia perspicillata | reverse complement strand
TTTTTCCCCCAGTGACTGATAATTGGGAAGTCCCTCCTGATGTCTAACCTCAATCCCTATTGCTACTCATTTCTACTTGCTAAACCTTTTGAATTGCTTTTAAGGAATATGAAAACTGAACACCTTTACAATGTTTCAGAGAATTGTCAACTTTCAGAATCTTAGAATGTCTAAGCAGGATTTAGGGTTCAGCTGGTCTCTTGATTCCAGTTTTAAAACGATTGCTGTTTGCCCTGGCTGGTGTAGCTCAGTGGATTAACCGCGGGCTGCACACCAAAGGGTCACCAACCAGTTCAATTCCCAGTCTGGGCACATGCCCGGGTTGCAGGCCAGGTCCCAAGTACAGGGCATGGGAGAAGCAACCGCACATTGATATTTCTCTCCTTCTCTTCCCCTCTTTCTAAAAATGAATAAATAAAAATTTTAAAAAAGATTGCTGTTCTGTAATAGTTGGTACTGTGCTCAGACTCTCTGCCTTCAAATCATACCACTTACTAGCTCTTTCTCTTGGACAGACTGTTTAACCCAAATTGTACTTCACTTTTTTTTCATTTGTAAGCAACATATTATAATAGATACTTATGGTAAATTTTGTGGAGATTACACAAAATAATATACAATATTTATAGGATTTAACACAGTCCTGGGGCACATGAAAGTGCACCTCACCCTCATCTTTTTGCAGAAAATAAAGTCTGAGGCCCAGAAGAGTCAAGGGTCCTGCTCTGGTCCACAGAAATACTTATGAGAGAACCTTGACTGGAACCCTGGTCTCTACACTCACAGGTACATGTTCTTTTTGGTCTTTTATTGTTCATCCCACCCGTCTGGGCCCCTGCCTCAGCAGACTGAACTTGATTCAGTTTAGGCTGTTGTGATTTTTGTGGAAGAGGAACTTCAGAAGCACATGTTCTGGATTAGGAGGAAGGATATCTGGGCCCTGGAAGTTAAGTTAAATGTGAGAGTATAGCTCTGCCCAGTGCACCATAGTTCTTTTTTCCCTTGTCTGAATTCTCTCTGGACATTACTTTGTTCTCCCAAACTGTGGAGGCAAGGAGGGAACAGCATGCAGCCAGAGCCGTGTCACTGTCAACATGATTCACATTCCATCCCCAGTGTCAGCCTTATGCCCCACCCCCACTCCACCACCTTAACCATGCAGACAGTAAATATCTCATGAATAATAAATATGCATTTATTCTTCAAGTATAATTCTTCATTTTTCTTCTTAAGTTTGAGGAAAAGGGAGGGGTGCAGATACGGTTCTCCAGCCCTGCTGATGGGAGGGAAGAGGGTATCTCTGGACTCCCAGTCCCTCTGACATCTACTGTCCTCACCAGGGAAAGGAAACACAGAGAACCAGCGTCACCTGGTGGTCACAGGTGCTGTAAATTTGTGTGTGTGCATGCACGAGGGCGACCAGATGTTGGTCAGTATGGAGGAAAAAATAGTGTGATCTCCCCTCAACCTAGCCCCTGAGCCCTCTTAACTAGAGTCTCTGTTCTGCTTTCATAACCCAGGATGGTAAGAGCAAGTCTTGGGGAAATGTGAAGGGTAAGGTGAATCAGCTCCAACCAGTGTGATCCTACCAGGGCAACTACCTATCTGTGATTGCCTCAGCTAAGCTTAGTTCCATTTCCACAGAGCAAGAGTCCTCTCTTATGGCCATTCTCTTTGGATAAGGCAAAAGCCAGGGGACTATGCTTACTGAAATGTTTATCAAAGCTGGATTAAGCCCTTGCCGGGTGGCTCAGTTTGTTAGAGCATTGTCCTGGTGCTCCAAGGTTGTGGGGTTTGATGCCTAGTCAGGGCACATACAAGAATCAAACAATAGATATATAAATAAGTGGGACAACAAATTGATGTTTCTCTCTCTCCTTTCCTCTCCCAAAAGTCAATCAATAATTTTTTTAAAAAGCTGGATTGCCCTGGCTGATGTGGCTCAGTGGATTGAGTACTGGCCTGCAAACCAAAGGATCACTAGCTCGATTCCCAGTCAGGGTACATGCCTGGGTTGTAGGCCAGGTCAGGTCCCCAGTATGGGGCATGTAAGCGACGACTACACATCGATGTTTCTCTCCCTCTCTTTCTCCCTCCCTTTCCCTCTCTCTAAAATAAATAACATATTTTTAAAAAATATGTTATTTATTTGTAGGTAAGCAATATTTTAATTTTTCATTTATTTATTTGTAGGACTTAAGGTAGCAGGAAAAGTTGGCATCAGAGGTGTTCCACATGATGGAGGCTGAGGTGGGTGGGGGCAGGTGGAAGAGAAAGAAGGAGTCAGAACTTGACTTTGAATTTAAATCTCTTGACCAATTTTGGGTCCCTGGGTACCTGAACTGCTTTGAGAGCTCAGAAGAGCTTCTAGCCATTCCCAAGCCTCTTTATCCCAATTCCCAATTCTAACTGTCTTCTTAGACTCTCTTAGACCTTTCCCATTCTCAAAATAAATAAAATATTTTTAAAAAATATTTTATTTATTTTTAAAAATATTTTTAAAAAATATTTTATTTATTTATTTGTAGAGAGAGGGAAAGGGAAGGAGAAAGAGTGGGAGAGAAACATCAATGTGTGATTGCCTCTCATGTGTCCCCCATTGGGGACCTGGCCCACAACCCAGGCATGTGCCCTGCCTGGGAATCGAACCAGCGACCCTTTGTTTCACAGGCCCGTGCTCAATCCACTGAGCTACACCAGCCAGGGTAAAATAAATAAAATCTTTTTAAAAAGCTGGATTAAAATTTTGTTTTGAGCTGAAGAACATCTGTTTGTGGGGATTGGGGAATCCCGGCAGCAATAGTAGGAGGTAGGGGCCATTTCTGGGAAGTTAGAAAGGAAGCCTAATTCTCTTGAACAAACTCACATGTTTTATACCTGGGAACCCCTCAGCTGAAGACTATATCCCAGGCCTACTGCTTCCTGCTCCTGCTCTGACCTGGGTTCCCCCAAGCCCTCCACTATTAAGTTCCAGCTGCAAACCAACACTGGTCTATTTCCTTCTACCCCAAAGATGACACCTGAGCATTGTAAGGATGGAATTCATTTATTGATAATTAATAATACACCTTGAGGAGCCTAGGGCTGAAACATTCAGCAAGGGAGAGGCCTGGTTTGGGGTTTAGGGGGAGGTTGTCTATGAAAATGCTTACACATCTTACTTTCATCTACTCCCATACCAGTTGGCCACTCTAGCTCTGGATGAAATAGTCCCAGATTCTGGTGACTGGAACACAGCTCTAATGGAACCTATGGAAACTCTGGAGCCTGTGGGAACTCTGGGGCCCTGGTTTTAGGAGTGAGCCATAAGCTTGGCGGAACTGGCGATTCACGGCTGCATAGAGCACAGGGTTGATGCAACCATTCAGCCAGGTGAGGTTGACAGCAAGCATACAGACAATCTGGGGAGCCTGGACCCTGGCATTCAGGATATTGAGCAGCAAGAAAGGGATGTAGCTCAGGGCAAAGCAAAGGAACACCACAAAACACATATGAGTCACCTTCCTAAACTCTGATGGAGAGTCCTGAATTTTGGGGGTTCCTTTAGTTGGCTTGGCCTTGGCAGGTGCCTGTGGAAGGCTTTTCTCTGTCATGTGCTTATCTACTTTGCTATTGCTCTGGTCCCCCACTTCTGGTGAGTCTCCTTCCAGAGTCTGGGAGGTGACAGCACTGACTGGCTAAGGTGAAATCCCTTCACTGGGCCCCGCTGATGCCATCCCACTGTCCAGCTCCTGGAAATGACTGGGCATGGCTTCATCTGTCCCAGCCACATGGCTGGAGCGGACACTTGCCTGGTGCAGCTTGTCCTGATCCAGTGCCTGTGCTGCTCGCTTCACCTGGAAGTAGATGAAGCAATACAAGATGCTGACACTGCTGAGCCCAAGCACAAAGTAGATCCCCATGAGAATGGTGGAGTAGGGCTGGCCGTGGATGTGGTCAAAGCTGCAGGTACAGACTACGGGCACCAAGATATAGATAGGCCAGAGAGGGGCAAAGCTGGCCACACTTACCACCCAGGTGCCCACCAGTGCCAACACTATCCCCTTGGCACTGAACACTTGGGGAAAGAGCTTCGGGTGGGCAATGAGGAGGTAGCATCCCGCAGCAATGAGGCAGAGGGTGAGGATGGAGATGGAATTGGACACAAAGAGGAGGAGCCCAAAAACTCTGCAGAAAGTGGCACCAGTTCTCCAGTGCAGGTGGAGGTAGGTGTCCACAGAGAAGGGCTGGAGAAGGGTGCAGCAGAGCAGATCCGCTACTGTGAGGTTGGTGATGAGCAGGTTGAAGAGGGTACGGAGCTTGGGCTGGATGACCAAGGCCAGGAAGGTGAGCACGTTGCCCACCAGTGCCTGTCACAGCTACCACAACCCCCCAGGTAAGTGCCACATAACGATAGCCCAGCACAGACTTAAGGTAACAGGAAAAGTTGGCATCAGAGGTGTTCCACATGATGGAGGCTGAGGTGGGGGCAGGTGGAAGAGAAAGAAGGAGTCAGAACTTGACTTTGAATTTAAATCTCTTGACCAATTTTGGGCCCCTGGGTACTTGAGCTGCTCTGAGAGCTCAGAAGAGCTTCCAGCCATTCCCAAGCCTCTTTACCCCAATTCCCAATTCTAACTGTCTTCTTAGACTCTCTTAGACCTTTCCCATTCTCAAAGATTTTCCCAAATTCATACCTAAATATCTTGTAATCTCTGTCCACTTCAAACTCCAGGCCTCATTCAACACTCATCCAGGTACTCTCAGTAACCCCAGTGCCCTCACACTTTTAAAATTCTTTCCCTACCTTCTAAGACCACCCAGGAGTCCCCTTTCTGTATCCAGGATGCTGCTATAGCCCTTTCTGCCCTTTTTCACTACACATACAAGCTGACCTCATTTTTTTCCCTGTTTTTACCACCTGCGAGATGAAGAGACAGAGAATGAAAAGTACACCCACCACAATATTACTCACCTGACTCTCCCAGCCTTAAGTTCTCCCTCCAGTGGAAGAAGAAATCAAACTCACTGAAAGGGCAGTCCTTTCTAGTGGGCAGTCAGGCTTCAAACAGGGGGTACCCTGCTTTCATGTCCCTTATCATGCTAGACTGAAAGAATAAGAAACTCCCCAGTTACTCAACCTCAGCCACTTCTTTCCCCACCTCCGGTCCTACTTGTTCTGCTTTGGTTAGTCTGCTTTGGTTAGTGAAATCTGGGCTTCTCTGTTGAAATTCTGCTACTTACACCAAAGCCATCTCATTTCTCCCTTTCTTCTTCCTGATACCCAAGCTCTGTTTTCTTTCTGTCTTTGCATAGCAGAACACTTATAAGATCACTGTTGAGAATCGTTGAGGCATGGAGATAGAGCATCCGGATATCTAGGCCACTTATCAAGGGGCCAAAGGACAAGACCAAGTTCCAAGAGCAACCCTAGGCACCCCAGAAGCTTTGGCTCTGTTTTGGGGGAGCACTGCTTCCCTCTGTCCAGGACATGGAGATGGTTCAAGTCAGAGGGTCCTATGTGATATCCTAGCACATCTGAGAAAAGGAGCCAGATGAAGTAAGGTAGGAAATGAAGCAGTCAGGACTCTGGCTTCATGCCCCACAGGGCTCAGTTCAAGCACTCATCCATTCACTCAATAAATGCATTTTGAGCTCTGGCTAGTGTGGCTCAGTGGATTGAGTGCCAGCCTTAGAACTGAAAGGTCACTGGTTTGATTCCCAGTCAGGGCACATGCCTGGGTTGCGGGCCTGGTTCCCAGTAGGGAGCATGGGAGAGGCAACTACACATTCATGTTTCTTGCCCTCTCTTTCTCCTTCCCTTCCCCTCTCTCAAAATAAATAAATAAATAAATAAATAAATAAATAAATAAATAAAATCTTTTTGAAAAAAGCGTATTAGTGCCTACTATTCACCAGATGCTGAACTAGACACTGGGGATACAAGAGGTTTTGGTGCATGGGCTTGTGCATAGTCTAGTGGAGGAGACAGATATATAAGTGTATAAAGGCTTGATTGATTCTCTAAAGCAGGGGTCAGCAAACGTTGGCCTATGGGTCAAATCTGGCCTGTCATTTGTTTTTGTGTGGGCTGTGAGCCAACAATGTTTTTTCCATTTTAAAATGGTCACATTTTGAATGGTTATATAAGTACCTACATAATATCCTCAATTTAGCCTCTTGGCCAGCACAACCTAAAATGTTTACTAGTTGACCCTTTAAGAAGAAGTTGGCAACTCTTGCTATAAAGTGTATCAGGAACTTAGAGGAAAGGAGCTAGCTGTTAAGGAGGAGGTCAAGAAAAGGTCCACAGAGATATCTGTGCTAGATTTCGAATGATTAACAGAAGGATTTGGGGGAATATCAGTAGGACATTCTAGACAAAGGGCACAGGATGCACAGAGTTCACAGAGGTTTAGGAAGAGGCGAACAAAGAGTGTGAAGTAGGGAGAACAGAGAAGATCCTGGAGAAGTGAGCGAGGCTGAGATCAAGGACAGCTGTGTACGTCATGTCGAGCTGAGGTTTTATCCTCAAGACCAGGGGGAGGTTAGCACCAAGAGAATTGTTGGGAGTGAAAGCATGCAGGCCAGAAGTGAGAGAGAGCAGTAAGGAGGGAGGAGGGCCTGAGTTAGGGCCAGGGTCAGCTCCATGGGCATGCTACCTGCGTCATGGCATAAGGCCAAGGATCCAGTGCTTGGTTTACTGTTCTGTAGTCACTGTCTTAAGATCTTTTTTTTTAAATGCTCATCTGAGGATATATTCATTGATTCCTCCAGACAGAGGAAGAGAGACAGAGAGAGAGAGAGAGAAACATCAATGTAAGAAACATTAATCGGTTGCCTCTGGAATACACCCCAACAGAGGAGTGAACCCACAACCTAGGTATGTGCCCTGACCTGGAATCCAACTCATGACCTCAAGGTTTACAGGATGACACTCCAACCAACTTAGCCACACCAGCCAGGGCTTGAGATCTTTTTTGAACAAAGGGCCCTAGTTTTTTATTTTGCACTGGAGCCACAAATTATATAGCCAGTCCTGGTTAGGGCAGTGGTTGTGGGAATAGAGAATAGTAATCAGAATCTATAGGTTGCTAAGAAGTCAAACAAGACTTAGTAGTGACTCCGTAGATGAAGGGATAGAAAGAGGGAAGAGTAGGATGAATCCCATTTTTACAGGTGGATGGTAGTGCTCTTAATAAGATAGGGAGCCCTGGCCAGTATGGCTCAGTTGGTTGGAGCTAAGTATAGTAAACTGAAAGGTTGCAGGTTCAATTCCCTGTCAGGGTACATCCCTAAGTTGTGGGTTGGGTCAGAGCACATATAAGAGGCAACTGATAGATGTTTCTCTCACATTGATGTTTCTCTCTCTCTCTGGAGTCAATAAATAAATACTTACTTTTTAAATTTTTTATATTTTAAAGGTTTTGTTTATTTATTTTTAGAGAAAGGGGAAGGAGGGAGACAGAGAGGGAGAGAAACAACAATGTGTGAGAGATACATCCATCAGTTCCTCTCTCACGCCTCCCACTTGCCCGCAACCTGGGACCTGGCCTGCAACCCAGGCATGTGCCCTGACTGGGAATCAAACAGGCGACCTTTCAGTTCACAGACTGGCACTCAATCCACCGGGCTATATCAGCTAGGGCAAAAGAGAGCTTTAAAAAACAAGATAGAGAATGTGAGGAGCACAACAATTTTAGGGAAGGGGTAAATCACGAATTGAGTTTTAGATTAGGTTTGAGGTAGTTGTGGGGCATGCTAGTATCCTAGCACCTCTAGCGTCAATTTCTTCTATCCCCTATCTCTCCCCACATGTGATGCAGCCCCTGCTTTTCTCCACTCATTCTCCTATAGGGCCAGAAATCTGGATATCCAGTCTCTGTCCTTTTTTTTTTTTTTTGAGCTAGAAAGACCTGAACACAAAAACAAATAAACCCCAAACTCCTTGTTGGGTTTCATTTCTGAAACCAGACTTCACGGTTCCAACCCAGGAGGCCCCTGTTCCCCTCTCCTTCCTCTTTAACAGCCATCACCCTCCCTCTTCCTTTCTTCTGTAAGACTAGGAGGGTAGAAAGGGGAAAATGAGCAATGATGCAACTCAGGAGGATCCTATGGTGATTCTGGGTTCTGGTCTAGCCTTTTTTGTTTGACCTTTGCGCCACCCAGAAGGGCTAGAGGGAGGGGGTCAGAGAGTCACTGGCTAATTTTGGGAGTGAGCGGTTGAACTGAATTCTGCAGATAAAGAGGAGGCTTCTCTTTCGCCCTCACCCCCCATTACATAAGAGAGAAGGGTTGCTGTCTTGTTTCATAGAACACTTAGGAAACAAGATGAGAAGGTATTCTAGCATATATGTAAATAATACAATCCCAGTTTTTTGTTCTTGGATATATAAAGTCTCAATAAATCTTTAAGAGACCCAAATGTGCTCATTTTGCAGATAGGGAAACTGGGATCCAGAGAGGGGAAGTACTAACCCAAGGACACTATTTATACAGGACAAAGCAGAGTGTAGAGCTCAGATTCCCAGTCCCTGCCTCCACTTCTTTTCATGCTTTGCCTGTTTCTGGCTTGGGTTTCCCACCAGAGGCACAAAAACCTTGATTTTTTCCTTTGTTTTAGACTGGGTCTGGACCCGTCTTGTTAGACTCCTGAGACCTACCACAGAAGTCTTAGGCTAGGGGAAGACTCTTTTTTTTTTGTCGTTGGCGCCGCCTGGTGGAGTTGTGGTGAATTTTCAACAGCCGTAGCTGCAATCCGAGACCTGGACTCAGAATGATTCCCCAGGGCCAAGTTTACACTTGAGCTGGACCGGAGTGGGGGTGAGTGGGATGGGGAGCCTCTGCTAGCTTTGCACAAGCCTCATATCTTGCCTTCTCCTACCTCCGTTTTCCTAACCTCTTCCTTCTTCTGTGCCTGTCTACCTCACCATACAGATACATATCCTGACGTTACTGCTCCCCAAAACAGCAGGCAAAGATTGAAAGTCTGAGTCGGGGGACAGAGGGCAACGAATTCAGACTTTATTGTCAGGGAGAGGGAAAAGGGAAAGACATGGTTTGGGGGCCAGGGCTGCTACATCATCAAGCAGAAAGAGTTGATGAGGAGGGGAAGGCCAGTGGGGGGGCCATACTCCTCCTAGGCCAGTGGCTGGAAGGGCTGACAAGACAGAAATCACTGGTGGGAGGGGGAAGGTTACACCCCCACCCCAGCTGTATTGTGGTGTCTGGTGGAAGGGGACAGCCATGAGGTCTAGGAGCTGGGATGGGGAGGCTACAGACTGCAAATCCTGCGGAAGGGGGAGGAGGAGGTGAGGCTTCTATTGCTTTTTGCTCACAGTTTTGCGGAAGGCGAGGTGGGGGGGTGGGCTTTGACTAGACACCCCTTGCCCCCCTCAGTACCCCTTGGGCGATGGGTGCTGGTGAACAGAATGGAATCCGGACTGGGGAGGAAGAAGGTGAGGGAAGGGACTATAAGGGGCATCTACTTGGTCCCACCCAAGTGCCAGAGATGCCTCCAAGTGCTGCCCCCTACGATGGGCCCAGCTAGACCTGGGGCAGGAGCATGGTGCGGGCGGGCACAGTGAGGTTGCAGGCGGTAAAACCAAAGTGCTTATGAGGGATCCCGCCTGTTCCCCTCCCCCTGTGGAGGACGGGAGTGTTCACGGAAGCGCTTCAATTTTGGGGTAGGGGGCTGGAGTCCCAGAGTCCGCTTATTGCCAAGAAAATCCATTTCTGCCCCCTGGACCCCGACCATGGCTTGTGAACCCCGTTTTGTGCTAGGTTTGGGGGGAAGGGCTGGATGGACATGGCTTTTGGGAGGGGGGGTGTCTCCAAGGGGGCTCGGGGTGAGACGGCCCCCCCTTTTCTAGGGGAGAGGGAAGGGCAGGGGGCGGGGTTCCCTGAGATCTGGGGTGTTCCCCCCCTTCTGAAGCCCCCCTCCCCCACTACCCCTCCCCTTTCCTGGAACCCCGTACCTCGGGGTGGGGGGGAAGGAGAGAGATCATTCAGGGAGTGCCGGGAGGAGGGGCGGGCTGGGAGCCCGGAGGCCTGGGTCCCGGCTGGAGGTGGGGCGTTGAATGGGAGGGGGTTCAGGGTAGAGGTCAGTAGGGGGAGAAGAGGATGGGTCCATGCGCCGTTCGGATGGGCCCGGGGGCCGGGTGGAGCAGGGGGTGGGTGATGGGTGGCCCCTGGAGAAGAGGTGCTGCTGGAGCCGGGCGCAGGGACAGCGGGGAGCCTGCTGCCGCTGCCATTACCGCAGCCACCGCCAGGGGGCTGGGGAGCAGGCCACCAGCCAGGGACTTGGGCAGCTCCTTGGAGAAAGTCAGCGTGCCCTGCAGGGGTCAGGGAAGGAGGCCGGAAGAGAGGAAGAAGTCATTCTTTGGCCCTGCAAACCCCACCTCACCCTGGGAAGCCCATGTCCCCTTCTCCTTCTCTCACTGGTTCCCCCATTGTCTAATTTTCAGTGCCCAGGGCCTTACCGCTAGCTCCGCGGCGCCCCTAGGCTTCTTGTGACGGCTCAGTAACGGGTTAGGCTTCCCGGCCACGCCATCTCGGTGCCGCCGGCTGGAAATGTGCTGCAGGGGTGAGAGTGGGTTAGGGGCCTGTGAGCCCCCAGGAAAAGAGCAACCCCCAGGAGGCAGGCCCATAAAAATGGCAATCACAGCCCAAGTACCGGGCTCCTGCCCACTCTGTGGAACCAAGAGATGATGTCCCTGTAGAAGAGCCCTCATTCACACTACCTGTTCGTTCTCCCTTCCTGCTTAGCAGGAGGAACTCCCCAGAATTCCTGGGAAGGGCCTTGCACCCACCTGTTTCAATTGGACCTCCGAGTTGACCTTGACATTGCAGATCTCACAGTGGAAGGTTCGGTCCTGGGCAGGGGCCTCTGGCTCCCCAGGAGTGGTAGGCCCCAGCCTAGGGTAAGCTTTGATGGGGCCCAGTCCACTTCGGGCCTCCAGTATTGTCTTGTGCTTAGTACCTGAAACCCGCAGGAGGCAGGAGGTAAGGAGTGAAGGAAAAATTCTCCAGGCCTATTGACCTCAAATACCCACTTTCCCAATTACAATATGGGAGGCATCAAGAACGGGGAGTTTCCAAGCCCCTCGGGATCCTCCTACCCAAGCACACGGTGGGTCAGTGGAGAGTCCTAGGTAAACGAAGTAAGGTAAGGAGGAAAACTGCGGAAGTAAGGGGCTAAGGAATGGTGGAGATGATTAGGGAAAGAGATAAGCTGGTTGGCAGGTCTCAGAGGGTACTGGGGTATTGGAAGCTAGGGGAGTTAGGATGTAGGGAACAGAAGTGAGCTGAGGACAGGGGAGTGGAGGAGACACTCCCCAGGGGGTGGGGGTAAAGCAGTCCATACCTTTGTTATGAGCCTCAAGCTGGGACAGGGAATTCACTGCCACTTTGCACAGAGCACAGTAGAGCAACCGCTTGGCCTTTTCCTCCTCTTCTTTGCTACCCCCAGGCAGGGATGCTGGGGCTGGAGTCCCCCCTTCACCCTTGGTTGCACCCTGACCAGTCTCTGGAACACTGGGAGGGGATGGGGAGCCAGGCTGTTTCTCTGGGGATCCTGGGGCTGGACCCAGTCCATTCTCCATGGAAACTGTTGTTGTGGGAGAAACACAGGGGTCACCCCAGATGGCTTTTGAAGAAGATTCTTTTTGCAGAGAAGACCCACCCCCATTTCCTGGAGGGCAAGAGCCCAGGAGTCCCCACCCTGTGACAACATGTATGCTCTCATGCTGGGCCAGAGCCAGATGTGGTCCAGCTGCCGCAGGCTGGGTGTGAGACTGACTGAAATGCCTGGCTCACTCTCCATTAGCTGGGAATGATGGGGGTGTGGGGGTTGGGGAAAGGGAGGGAGAGGCGGTGAGAGGGTTGTGCAAGCCCCACTGGCATCCCCTTCAGGGTGAAGCTGGTAGCCAGCCCAACCAGGGGGCAAGGAACAAGGATTCACCCCCTAAGAGTCTGCCAGCTAGCCTGGGCTTCCTGCCTGGCCAGCCCCTTTCCAGAGCCCTAGCCAGTCCCCAAGGAAGCATGCCGTACAACTCCAGGAAGGCACAGAGGCAGGATGACCAAGGAGAGGTTGGGAGAGACAGACATAGCAAAGGGAAACAGAAGCAGCAGAACCAGAGAGGAATGAGACAGGGATAAGGGCTGCTCTATAATTCATGGCTTGATTAAAGATGCACAGGCCCTAGGCCTCAGCACTGGGTTCTGGCCACTGTACAGGGGAAACTCTAGCGCTCCCATTCTTGCTCCAGCAGCTGATCCAGTTTCCGGGTTATGAGGAGGCTGGTGGTGGGGGTGCTGAGCTGGTGAGAGGGGACCTCCTGACCCCTGCAGGTGTCCACTTGCTTGTCCATAGTGTGGTATTTCCCTCTATTTCATTTACTCACTTT
>PVKM010043964.1:0-12343 GCA_004027735.1 Carollia perspicillata | reverse complement strand
CTTTCCAGCCCCTTCTTGCCTGTAAGGTCTCTTTTGAGAAATCAGCTGACAGTCTGATGGGAACTCCTTTGTAGGTAATTGTCCCCTTATCTCTTGCTGCTTCCAGAATTCTCTCCTTCATTTTAATCTTGGCTAATGTAACTATGATGTGCCTTGGTGTGTTCCTCCTTGAGTCCACCTTCTTTGGGACTCTCTGAGCTTCCTGGACTTCCTGGAAGTCTATTTCCTTTGCCAGATTGAGGAAGTTCTCCTTTATTATTCATTCAAATAAGTTTTCCACTTGTTGCTCTTCCTCTTCCCCTTCTGGTACCCCTATAATTTGGATGTTGGAATGTTTAAAGGTGTCCCAGAGGTTCCTCAGCCTCTCCTCATTTTTTTGAATTCTTGTTTCTTCATTCTTTTCTGTTTGGTTGTTTGCTTCTTCCTTCTGGTCCACTCCATTGATTTGAGTCCCAGTTTTCTTCCCGTCACTACTGGTTCCCTGTGCATTTTCCTTCATTTTCCTTAGTGTAGCCTTCATTTGTTCATTTAATTTGTGACCAAAATGAACCAATTCTGTGAGCATCCTGATTACCAGTGCTTTGAATTGTGCATCTGATAGGTTGGCTATCTCTTGCTTGCTTAAAAGTATTGGCTCTGGGGCTCTGAGCTTTTCTTCTGTTTAAGTCATTTTTGGTCAGGTGGCACCTGTTACGTATGAGGGGCAGAGCCTTAGGTGTTCACCAGGGTGGGTCAACCCAGTTGCTGGGTGGTGACCCTGTCTGTGGGGGTGGAGTCAGAGAGGGAACAATGGTGCCTGTTCTGCATTCTCTCAGATTTCAGTCCCCTCTGCTGCCTCCCACAAGCAAACTGGGCCCCCCTAGTGCTGGTTCCCAGGTGGGCGGGCTTATGCATGCTCCGGGACCTTGGGGGGTCTCCCTGATGACCTCTCCTGTGAGGCTGGGAGCCTCTCCCGGCACCTTTTAGGTGTTTTTAGGTTTTATTTCCCATCACTGGGGCCCTGGGCTGTGTGGTTCGTCTCACTGCCCGCTCTTGCCTAGTTTATCTGCCTGCGAATGTGTGTCCGAGGTCGGCCAACTGCCCTGCATGCCCTGTGTGCTCTGCTTGTCTCCCCCCCGTGTCTGGGGTCTGCAAGCTCCACGCCACCTATGCTCTCCTCCCCGGAGCTCCCGGGTCTGGCAGCCATGGTGTTTTCCTGCCGAGTTCCCTCTCCACCAGCTGCCGACTCCGCCCCTCTTACCTGTCCGGTTGAATGGTGCCAGATTTCCATAGTTCAATTTTCTGTGTTCTGGTTGTGTTATTGTTTGTAAATATTTGTTGTCCTTAATCTTGGTTGTGAGAGGAGGTACAGTGTTTCCACCTACGCCTCCAACTTGGCCCGGAAGTCTCTGGTTTCTCTTTTTTTTTCAGTTTCCCTTTGCGACTCAGCAAGGGAACACACACACACACACACACACACAAACATAAAATTTATATATATTACATAATTATATACATAATTTACATAATTTTCTTGTTTCCTCTTCCCACACAAAAGGTGTAATACTATATATAGCTTTTTTATAGTCTCTTTTTTCACTTACAAACTATGTCCTGGGAATCTCTCTATATAGCTTCATAGAGATCATCCCAATTTCTTTTAGCACTGAATAATGCTCCATTCTGTGGATAGAATTTAGTTTATTCAACACATCTCCTATGTATGAACATTTACATTGTTTCACTATTTTGCAATTACAAATAATGCTGCAACCAAGAAACTTGTGCACATATAACCTTGTATGGCTGCAAGCGGATTTTCAGCATAAGTTCCTAGAAGTGAATTTCTGAAACTAAATATAAATGCATATGTAGTTGTGTTAAATTCCACCAAATTCCCTCCACAAGGCTGTACCATTTTGCATCCTTATTCAGCAATGTATGAGAGTGCCTATTTCTGTTGCAGGCTTTGCCAACATGATCTGATGCCAAGATTTTAAATTTTTGCTAATTTGATAGTTTATAAATGATATTTGAATGTGGTTTAAATTTGCATTTATCTTTCTTAAAATTTAAAATGATTTTTATTTATTTTTTAAAGATTTTATTTTTAGAGAGAGGGGAAAGGAGGGAGAGAAACATCGATGTATGGTTACCTCTCACACACCCCCTACTAGGGACCTGGCCTGCAACTCAGGCATGTGCCCTGACTGGGAATTGAACTGGTGACCAATTGGTTCCGAAACCGGCACTCAATCCATTGAGCCACACCAGCCAGGGCTGCATTTATCTTTTTATGAGTTAAACAACTTCTCATAAGTTTAAAGACTATTTTTATTATTTTTGACTAAATTTTCTGTTCATGAATTTTGCTTATTTTTCTATGTTGTTTGGCTCCTGTTTCCTCAATTTTTAAGAGTTCTTTATATATTATGGATATTAGATCTTTAACTGGGATATATCTGGCAAATCTTTTTTGAAGAGAGGTTTATTTAATATCACTATTTTAGATGGTTAATAGCTAACTATATACATATATGCTTGTGTCAATTGTTTACAAACTGTGCTGTTTACTTTGGTGTGTGTGTGTGTGTGTGCGGCTGCGGGGTAGGGATTATTATAAACCTCAAATATCTTCAGTTTAGCTTAGATTACAATGGAAGTTAAATAGCCTTTTCAACAAATTCTATTGGAGCAATTGGACATCCATAGACAAGAAAAAAGAAAAAGAAAAAAAGTGAAACCCAACCCAGTCTCATACTTCATACAAAAATTAACTCAAAGTGGAAAAATTACTTCAAATCTAGAATATAAAACTATAAAACTTTTAGAAAGAAGCAGGATTAAATCTTTGAGTTCTGGGGTAGGCAAAGAGTTCTTAGACCCAACATCAAAGCATAATTTGAAAATGGGTAAATTAGACCTCGTCAAAATTATAAACTTTTTCTCTATGAAAGCCCTTGTAAAGAGGATTAAAAAAAAAGCTATGGACTGGGAAAAATATTTGCAAACCACACGCTTGACAAACAGCTGGTATCTAGAGTGTATAAAGAACTCTCAAAACTCAACAGTAAAAAAATCAAACTATCCAATTAGAAAATGGATAAAATATATGCAATGCCAAAATAGTGGTCAACAATTCTGGAAAATAGTTTTATGTTCTTAAAAATAAAATGCATCTACCATAAAACCCAGCAATTGTACTCTCGGGAATTTATCCCAGAAAAAGGAAGACTCACATTCACACAAAAGCCAATACGCAAGTATTTCTATCTTTTATTTGCAATAGCCAAAATCTGGAATTGGCCCAGATGTCCTTCAGTAGGTGAATGGTTAGACAAACTGTGGCTCATACCTGTCAGGGACTACTACTCAGCAGTAGAAGGAGCAGGCTGTTGCCATATGCAATAACTTGAATGAATCTGCAAAAAATGTTGCTGAGCAAAATAACCAATCCCAGAAGATTATATACTATATGATTCCATTCACACAACACTCCTGAAATGAGAACATTATAGAATTGGAGGACAGATTAGTGGTTTCCAGGGGTTAGGACTACAGGAAAGGAAGAGGTTGGCATGGAGGTGAGTGTGGTTATGAAAGGGCAAATGAGGAATCTTCGTGTTGTTCAAAGTCTTGAATGTCTTGAATCTGGTGGTGGATGCACGATCCTACACAGGGGATACAATTACATGTAACTTAACACACACACACAAACGAGTACAAATAACACTGGGGAAATTAGAATAAGATGGATTGGTTGTATCAATGTCAACATACTGGTTGTCATATCATATTATAGTTTTGCAAAACAAAAAGTTTTGTCACCCCTGGAGGAAACTGGACAAAAGTCTACAAAAAATTTCTCTGTATTATTTTTACAATTGCATGTAATTCTACATATTATCTTATCAAAATTTTTAATTAAAAATTAACAAATACCATATGATTTCACTCATATGTGGAATCTAATGAACAATCTGAACTAACAAGCCAAATAGAGACAGACTCACAGATAGAGAGCAGGCTGACAGTGGCAGGGCAGGGGGTGGGGGTGGTGGGGGGTGGGATCAAGCAAAAAAGAGAAAGGACTCATGGACACAGACAACAGTGTGGGGATTGTGGGGAAGGGGAGGGGTGGGTGGAGGTGGAAGAGTGTATAAGGAGTGTAAAATGGTCATGGGAAAAATATAATGAAAATGAACTATTAAAATTTTTAAATTAAAAGTTAAAGTTAAAGCCAAAACCCACATATTTTGAGTGAAAACCTTGAGAGAAACTTCAATGAGCCATCAACCCTCCTTCTTTGAGTATAGAGAAACCAGGGTAAGCAATTAACTTCTGCCTAGACAAGTGATTTTGAGTGAGAGTGAAAATTCCAGGGGGCGAAAGTTGGTTTTGGGGGCAAAAAACTCTTAGATACTACTTGTAATTTTCTTGGTTCTACTTTTAGTTTTTTGAGGAACCCCCAGACAGTTTTCCATGGCGGCCGCTCTGGTTTGCATGCCCACCAACCCTGCACAGTTCCCTTTCCTCCACATCCTCATCGACACCTGCCATCTCCGTCTGAGGACGGCCATCCTGACAGGTGTGAGCGGACATCTCAGTATGGATTTGATTTGCATTCCTCTGATGATTAGTGACGTTAAGCATCTTTTCATGTACTTGTTGGTTATCTGAATGTTTTCTTTGAAAAAATGTCTATTCAGGTCCTTTGCCCATTTTAAAATTAGATTATTTGTTTTTGGCTAGTGAGTTGTCGGAGCTCTTGATGTATTTTGGATATTAGCCCCTTATCAGGTATAATTTGCAAATATTTTTCTACATTTTGTAGGTTGTCTTTTCCTTGTATCGATTGTTCCTTTTGTCGTGCAGAAGCTTTTTAGTTTGATGGAGTCCTACTTGTTCATTTTTGATTTTGCTGCTTGTGCTTTAAGTGCCACATCTGAGAAGGCGTGACCAAGACCCGTGTCAAGGAGACTTTTTTCCTGTGTTTTCTTCTACGAGTGTTATGGTTTCGAGTCTTGCATGTAAGTCTTTCATCCACTTTGAGTCAATTTTTGAGAGTTGTGTAAGATAGGGATCTAGTTTCAGTCTTTCACATGTGAATACCCAACTTTTCAGAACCATTGAGTGAAGAGACTGTCTTTTGTCCACTGAGTATTCTTAGTTCCCCTGTCAAAGACTTGTTGACTGTGTGCACACGGGTTTATTTCTGGGCTCCCGATTCCGTTGGTCTACGTGTCTGTTTTTATGATATGCCTCATTTTAAAATTAATTTTACAAGTAGAATATAGTGAGTCTGATTACTTTGAGAATTTTAATAGGGAATTTTAAAAATGCTTTTTCTCAGTAAGGTTTCAGCTTCTCATTTACCTTTTTTCTGTCTTTATAAAGTCCCGAGATAAAGGAACCATTTCCGGAGGAAACAGCCCAGATGGCTTTCGCAGTCACCATCTTGGTGTCTGGATTGAGCAGGAAGATGTTTCCTTTCAAAACACTCACAAACAAAACGGCTCCTGTTTAATAATTCATTCCTTTCCCAGACATCTTATGCACAGAAACCCGTCGTGACAGCACGAGCCTGTTGTGGGGTGTGGGCTGCCCGGACGGAGCCACAAACCAGGGAAGACTGACAGATCTGAGGTATACAGACCTGTTGTAGAGACAGGGGCCGAGGAGACATGGATTGCACAAATACCGCATTGCAGCGACACGGGCTTTGCCGACAGGAGTTACAGAATCACATGATGCAGTTCGGGTTATTTAGATGCAGGTTGTGTGGCCCTGAAGGCATGGATTGTACAGGCACAACCTGTGACAAACTCTTCAGTCCTGGCCTTAAGGCAGGCTGTGCAGAATCAGCCTGGTGACAGGTACCCAGACATGGGCCAGGGAGGGACTTTGAGGCCTGCACAGAAGGTCAAGGCAGGGAGGTGGCTCTGAGCTACTGTTTGCTCTGAGCACTGGCTTTGGAGCTTTCCTTCCAACTCCACTCTCATCTCCAAGGGACTCTTTTCATTCTGACTTTCCTTTGATATTCAGAACAGAGAAAACTTTCTTAGGCATTGCTGCCGATAGGATCCACTCATTAACTCACTCACCAAGCATTGACCAACGTGTATGCCTTCTGCCAGGCATGATGCAGCTGCAACCCATGTCCCGAGGAACTTAGAGGCTGGTAAGGGAGATGGGTGTGCACACACACTCTCTGATGCCAGGTGGGAGCACAGAGGAGGGTACAATTCATCCCTGGGTGGCCAAGGCTGGCTCTAGCAAGGAGAGACATTTTAGATTGGCCTGGAAGGATAAACAAGACTATGAGAGGCAAAATGGGGGAAAGTATTCCAGGAAGAAAGAGCAGCATAAACCAAGGCAGGAGGCCCTGAAAACCTCTGGCCTGCTGGGGCACAGAGGGGCATAACCTGAGCAGATCTGCATTAATACAACATAGGGAGCATGGGTGGGCATGTAATGGAGACAAAACTGGGAAGGTTAGCGAGGACCGCCTCCTTCAGAAACTGACTAAGTGGCTTTAAGAGACTAGGAAACAACAGCTCAGGACTATTTCCTTGGTAAATTTGCATATTTGGGTGAGTTCTATTTTACATCCATTTTGGTATCTTATCTCCCTGTTTGTTCTCTGACATATTGGTGCCTTGATTGAAATTAAGGGAAGGGGACTCTCATTCTAATATGCTATTATGCCTGTATTTCCAGGGATTGGGCATCTCATGGGAGAACAGAGAGATGAGCAGAGAGAAAGATGCATATATATGGAGACATACAGAAAGATAGAGATGGAAAGACTATGAGAGAGGGAGATAGATAGATAGATAGATAGAGCGAGCCAGATTCAGGCCTGGAAGATTCTCACTGATGAATATAGGAAAGTCTGGGCTTCTCTTGGTCTTACAGACCAGCAGAGGTCAGTCTTGAGTTCTTCGAAAGGAAGCTAAGAGGCATTTGTTAAACACTGGTTCTCACCTGAGGACCATTCAGAGGAATATATTCCACTTTAATATACTGTGAAGTTAGCAGCTTCGAAATTCTTTATCGCCAAGGGGCCCTTAAAACCAATGGAGCAAGAGTCTCAGGAATGACCCATATGTCAGGCTTACTTTTATATAACCCTCAGAGCCACAATAAAAGGCAATTTTAATCGCCTGGTGATTCTGGGCTTGTGGGGCCCAGGCGTGTGAGCCCGTCCCTCAGGCCCAGGAGTCTGCCTGCGCCACGGAAGAAGGGAGTATGGTGCTGGGCCCACCTGAGAAACCTCAGGCCTAGGCTGCATTGAGGGTAGGGCTGGACCAGAGTGGGTTTTAACTTTGGTGTCTAGGTTATTAGCTTTCCTGTTGTTGAAATCAACTTCCCAGACTCTGTCAGAAAGACATGGTGCTGTCAGTACAGCTGTTCCTACAGGAAGCTCCCCAAGGGCCCATCCCTCCAGCTCAGTGTGGAGATCCATTTTAAGCTATCCCCACTCTGGGACCCTGGGGCTGATCAGCAGGAGGCAGGCTTTGGGACAAGTGTTCTGGGTCTCTGTCTTGGCCAACCTCATCATTCAGAGGTGACAGGGATCTCGAGGGCCTTATCTCTTGTTTCATTTGTTTGAGGTACATATTCTGGTCCAGGGCAATACCCTTTGAGAAGCTCCCATCTTTATGTGCCATGGCTGTCTGGTCTCTGGATACAGGAGTCTGTGGAAGGCCCAGGCAGATGAGGGTGGGCGGTGCCAGAGCACCTGTGGGAGCCAGGCTGCTCAAGCTGCAGAGACAGGGCAGGGTACTCTCTTTCCCTCCACTTCATTCCCTTCCATAAATGGGCCTTCGCCAGATTTTGACAACACAGATCATCATAATCATCGCTAACTATAACTCTGGCAGTGCTCCAAGAATTGTTTCAAGTAATTGCAACACCCGACAGAGTAGGCGTTACTGCTATACCATTTACAGAAAAGGACACCGAAGCTGACAAAGGTTAAGTGACCTGTACAAAGTCACACAGCTACACTCTAAGCTATAGATGAAGGGGGCCATTTTGGCCCTTGAAGATCATATACTTCAGTGGAGCACAAGCCACCAACGTGGACCAGGGTCACAAAGGGAGGCCCAGAGCTGAGTGTGGACAGCTGAGTGGGGACTGGCAAAGTAGGCAGGAAGCATGGGGGCATCACTTATTCCCTGCTTTTGATGTTTCCTTCCACGTGGAGGACAAGTGAGCACAACCCTCTGGCTTCTTCCTTGACAGGTGGGCTTGGGACAAGGACACGGGCATGTGGCGCTCAGCCCGTTCCTCCTGTGGGGAGCTGACTCCAGGTAGGGTGCATGAGGCAGTACGCTTTCTGGGGGGCAGGCCTCTGCCTGGGAGCCCATGACTGTCTGTGGCTGACGGGAATGGCAAGTCCGTTTGGTTCCAGGCTTCAGTTCCAGGAGGTCCTTTGCTGTACACCTAAGCCATACACTTCCGCATCGGCCTTTTCAGTCATCAAGTTCCAACTTGTCTTACCACTCAGTAAGAGATCTCAGTGGGGAAAGCCGGCATTGCCTTTTATGCCCCGCCCCTCAAGCTATTTTAGGCACAACATAAATTAGCAAGAGCAAAGAAGATGTGCCCAGAAGCCATCTAAGCCTAGTCTTGGAACCTTCCCAAGGTCAGTGCTAAGCCTCAGGAAGGGGCTATCAGGAAGGTCAGTCTCTTCCCTTTGTGGTCAGAGTCCAGTTGGTCAGCAACAGCAGAAGCATCATTGCTCTTGACTCTTTGAACAAAGCTCTCAGTGGGCCTTTTCTAGGGGAAGAGAGGCCTTTCACTGAGATGACTCATGTTCAGGCACAGAGCCTGGGGTAACAGAAACAAGGAGGGGCCGTGCACCCCAAGCTGCGCCTCTGGCACCAACAGGGTACCCTGGGAGGAATCCCCGTAAGTGCCTCAGCCTCCTGGCCTCTTTCCTCGCCCCTGCTTGATTACTAAGAGGAGCCTGGGAGCAGGGCCTGTGCTACGGCAGGGAGAGCTACCCTGGGTCCTGCCCATGAAACATTTCAGGTGATAATGCAAACTGTTGGGGCCAAAAAGCTCCACTTGGCATCGAGGTTCCCTGTCCCTGCTGGGGCTTCAGGAGGACCACGGTGCCTTCCCCATCCTTGTTCTGAGGGATCTCAAGCTGCAGGTAACCTCTGTGAGAGGAACATTTCAAGGCCTAAAACCTGCATTTCATTGCCTTCTCAAAAGCAGTTTATTCTAATATTGATAGTTAACACTAAGCTCTGATTGGTCATTATAATAAAAACAACAACAGGATAATATCTGGTGGTGGTGTTTCACCGAGACTTGACTGCATGCCTGGCCCCGTTCTCTGCACTTCGTGTACACATTTAATACCCTTAAGAATCTTACGAGATAAGTACTAGTATTATCCCCAATTTACAGAAGAGGAGACTGAGGTGTAAAGAACTTAGGTAACTTGCTTAAGGTCATGTAGCTGGTCAATGCCAGAGCTGGGGTACAGACCCCGGCATGCTGGCCCCATAGCCACGTTCGTAACCCATAACTCATGACCGTCACAATCTGAAATGCCTTCGAAGAGCCTGTGCGTTAGCTCTCTCACTGTGGCAGGTGAGGAAACTGAGGCCCCGAGAGTATGAATAGCTTGCCCAAGGTCACAGAGTAAGTCAAGTGGTAGAGTTTGAACCCAGACTCAGGTGTCCTGTGTCCCAGCTTAGAGCTCTTGTCACAGTGGCCACTGTTCACACCATACCAAGTCTCAAGTCATTTTAGCTAAAACTCAAGTTTTAGCTAAATTGGAAAGGACTGGAATTATATCATGGTTTCCTGGCTTTATGGAGTTGAATATACTCGGTTCAGGCGCTGTTAGCTCACAGAGGATGAAGACCACATGAAATAACACCTCTGACTACAGATAACCTCTGACCAGGGCAGGGTCTAGGCCTGGGCCAGCTCCTCCCCCACCCCACCCCGTGCTTCTGTGTCCGTTTCCAGGCCAGAGGAACGTAATCCGGACAAGTGAGAAAACATTGCGTGACTTCCTGTGTGAGGAAAAAATACACCTGGTTTCTTCCTTCAGGCAAACAGGCTCCCCTCAGATCACAAATTGTGACAGGTTTTTCATGGGAGGCACAGGCTGTGACAGGAACAGAGAGCTCTGATGTAAACAACCCTCAGAGAAGCAGTAAATCATCTCTTGAAATGTTCTTGGCAGCTGTTCGCTCACAAACAAAAATACCCTGCTTGGCATCGCTGTGGTCAACTCAGAACCACTCCGGGGCCCCGGCAGTTTTCAAGGTGGGGCTCTGCTCTTGAGGAAGGTCTGGGCAGCTGATGGGAGAAGAGTGCAGTGTGTTCCAGGACCTCCCGAGGGGTGACACTGGGTGGGGGGTGCCCCGAGGGGAGCTCAGAGCTGAGCTGAGGCTGGAAAAGAGCAGCGTGGAGCTCGACAGTGCCCTGTTAACTGGACTGCCCAGCAGTGAGCACGGTGTCTAGCTCGGTAGGCGTTTGTTGAACGGAACTGAGATCAGTAATGGGAGAATCCTGAACTGAGATTCGAAGTAGCACATCGTTCAAGTGTAGAAGACGCTGGCTTAGGAGAGGCCAGGGCAAGACACTGCGGGGACCTTTGGCTGAGTGAGCACTCGTTATGAGCCAGCTAGGTGCTGTCGTCAGCTGGATTCTAGATCAAAGAGGAGGGCATCGCTGCAGGCTTGGCTGTGGTCATCTCATCAGTCCATATCTGAAAACCTTTGTCCTTTTGTGGGCCTCACCTGTCTGAGGGGATTTGGGCAAATCGGACCATTCAGGGAGGAAAGATGAAAAGATGTGAAACCACGTCACACTGACTGATGGAGGGACCGGGAGTGTTGGGCTGTGGAGTGTCGTGTGGGGCAGGGAAGAGATGGGGGTCGAAGGCTGATTTTGTAACTATGAAGGGCTCCTGTGGGGAGAGAAACTGAGGCAGTCTGACCCGGACTGGAGGCAACAGTTAGTTGGGTAAAGAACACAAACTTTGGAGCTGGACAGACTCACGTTCACGTATTGAATCCCTCACGTTCTCCTGGGTGGCTGTACATAAACCACGTGACCTCCTCAGACTTCAGTACTTCACTGGTAAAATGGGGAAGGAAGTGCTTCCTTCTTAGCTTTGTCGGGATTATGTATCATTCAGAAGACAGACACTTTGCAGAGAGTATAATTGCAGGGGGAAGGGTGTGAACCCAGGGCAAGAGCAAAGTAACAACCACAGCTGGCTTGGAGAGCTGACTTGCTTTTTCTGTGGCTTTGCTTACATTTGTGCTTTTCTCCTAGAAGAATGCTTTCACTCTTATTCCCTTTCCTTTGGACTGTCTTATCGTATTTCTTGATATTAATTATTCAGCTACTTTCTAATCTTTCACTCTTTAAAAGGGAGAAAGAGAATGTACACTAGAAGGCATCTAGTTTTCACAATTAAGTATATTCAGCCACAGGCTGGTTGGCCCTTTGGTTAGTAGTTCTAAAGAGGCCTTTTTAAGTCTTAGGATGGACTTCTTGTTCTGGAGCTGGATGACTTGATCTTAATATGGGATCTTAATAAGCCTCTGTCCTGAGTCCTGCAAAAGGTTAGAGGCCAAAGCTGCTGCTCTGACGCCACCGAGAGAGCTAACTCAATTGCAAGACGACTCAGGGGAGTTGTCAGCACTCTGTCCAGCACTCGGTGAGTGTGTGAGTGGACACTCATTGTCCAACTCAGGCCTGACTTCCGACAGGCCAGGCCTGGCCTCTATCGGCCTGCCCCAGCAGGCCCAGTGGGGAGCCTTTATCTGTCAGATTCCTTGGAATGAGGCTCCCTTGGAGGCCCGTGTTTAATACCCATCAGTAAAAGCAGACCACTTCTCACTTGGACCTCCTCTGAGTCCGCCCTGAAAGGTGGCTGGGCAGAGAGTGGATGGGTGTGGTCAGGAGAGCATGTGGATAGTCTGGGTGGGGCCCAGGGAGCTGAGTAGTGAGACGTGGAGTTTGGAGACGGAGATGGGCGGTGGAGGGCCATGTACTCGAGGTGGTGTGTGGCAGCATGGTTAGAGGGAGAACTTGGATGGGGGGAGGGAGGGACAGCCCAGGACTCAGAGGAAGGGCTGTGTTGAGCATTGCCTTTGGAGGGATGAATACAGTCAGAAATAGGACCATGAACAATGTGGTTGGTAAGCAGGGGAGTGAAGAACAGGGTGAAATAAAGGTCAAGGAACAAGACACAGTTCAGTACCGATGCCGTGAACAGTGGGAGGAGGGCCAGAGAGTGTGGCAGAGGGGAGAGAGGGTGGATTAAATGTCGGGGGAACATGAATACTGGCCAGGACTCTCATATCAGCATACCCCT
>PVKM010043963.1:0-12409 GCA_004027735.1 Carollia perspicillata | reverse complement strand
ATTTTATTGGATTCAGAATTCTATGTTGATAGGTTTCTCCCCCAACACTTTGAATATTTTATTTCATTCTCTTCTTGCTTGCATGGTTTCTGAAGGGAAGTCTAATATAATTCTTATTCTTGGTCCTCTAGAAGTCATGTGTTCAATCCCAAACCCCCTGACCCTGACTTCTGTGAAAATTTTCTCTTTGTCTTGGTTCTCTAAAGTTAAAACATGATGGCCTAGCTATGTTTGTTTGTTTACTTTTAGAATTTATTCTGCTTGGTGTTTGCTGAGGTTCCTGGATATGTGGTCCCCTGTCTGTTATTAATTTTGGAAAACTGCCAGCATTACTCCAAAAAATTTCTTCTGCTGCTTTCTCTCTTTCTCTTGCTTATGTATCCTTATTAAATATATATCTCTTTTTTGTTATTGTTTCACTGTTCTTAGATGTCTTGATTGTTTATTTTTACTCTTTTTTATTTTTTTCAGTAAGTTTGAGAAGTTCCTATGACATATCTTCAAGTTCATTGATTCTTTTTTCACCCTTGTGTAGTCTACTGGTCACAACATCCAAGGTGTCCCAGATGGAGTTTTTCTTTTTAGAAAAGATCATGTTGGGACCATGAGAGAATAGGCAATGTGCTGAACTGTTAATACAGAAATTGAAAGTATCATACCACTACATTCTACTAGAAAAGTTGGGCGGCAGAAGGAACATGTGTGCAGAAAGTAGTTCTGAAGCTGCAGTGAGGACCCAACAGGAGGAAGAGGAAGAAAAATAATTAAATTCCAGAACTACTACAGTCATCTTGCAATCATGAAAGACATTTAGCCTGATGACAAAATCAATACACTAAGAATAGAAAAGAGAAAGATGAAAAAAATTGGCTACATATAGACACGTAGATGATCATCAATTAATCCTGAAACTCATCCTATCAATGGACTTTCTCTTTTATAAGTGAATGCTTCTTTATTCAATAACCTCTTCTAGTTGAGTTTTCCCATTACTTAGAAACTATAGCATCATAACTGATACTATTCAAAGAGAGTAGTTTTCATTCAATGTGAAGAGTTTATTGATGAAAACATTTTTTCTAGACATTTTGTGGGGACATTCCCTCTAACCCAATCCACTTTGGGTGGTCTGTGAAGTAAAGGTAAGGGAGAGGATTTCAGCTGGTCACTTGAGCTTTGAATCATGACACTGGAGCCCGTATTTAGGCCTTTTCCCACTTTTCACTTCTCCACTCTGTGAAATTCTTCTCCTCTCGCAGCACCTCAGTCAGGTTCCTCCTCCTTATAAAGTTTTTTATATGACTCCAGGTGACAAAAAACTGTTCTTAAGAAGTCACTGCCAGAATTGTAGTAGACAAAGTAACCTCAATTGATAAACTTGGGCATCATTTTTCATGGTTTTATGCATATTTTTTTTCTGTTTTCAGGCTGTACATACTCAAAATGCTGTCATCTAACTCATACAGATGTTTATTGTTTAACAAGAAGTCTGTAGGTAGTCAGGTAAGAATGTAAGCATCTCATAAAGATATTTAAGAGGCTCTCTTTTTGTCTTTTCCTCTACCATTTTTGCATATTGCCTTTCTTTCATGCTTTTTGCCTTAGCTGCAGTTAACTCCCTATTGCTTTCATAAGAAGTCCATAAAAAGGATGGTTCTGAGTTGCTTGATGTCATCACAAACCTAAGTTCTGCTCTCTTCATTGCTCTGCCTTTTCAGCATGTTGACTTTTGACCATAAGCTTGTGTCCTTATGGTTGAAAGATGGTTTCAGGAGCTGCAAGATTCTCTGGTCAAATGCCGTTGACCAAAGGCACCCCCCCAAAAAAAGAAAAAGTTCCTTCTCTAACTCCCTTTTTGAATTATGGAACACTTCCCTAAGAGCCCTACACAGGGTTTTCTATATACATATTTTTGGCTGAAAATCTTTAACCAGTCCCTAATAGAAATAATGGAATCAGCCCTGGCCAGGTTGCTCAGTTGGTTGGAGCATCATCTTGTGCACTGGGAGGTTGTGGGTTTGATCCCTGGTCAGATACATACTTAGGTTGCAGGTTTGGTTTCCAGTCAATACATCCAGGAGGCAATTGATCCATGTTTCTCTTTCACATGCATGTCTCTCTCTCTCTCTCTCTCTCTCTCTCTCTCTCTCTCTCTCTCTCTCTCTCTCTCTCTCTCTCTCTCTCTCTCTCTCTCTCTCTCTCTCTCTCTTTCTCAATGGTAAACATATCCTTGGATGAGGATTTGAAAAAGAGAGTAATGGAATTATAAGATTGGTTCAGTTTTAATAAAATATCACTTCTCAGAGACCTAATTTTCCTTGGAATGTATGGCCACCTCTGCTGGTAAAAGGATTTGAGAAAAAAGTAGGCAAAAAAACAAAACAAAACAAAACAAAGCAAACTACCATAGAAAACCTTTCTCAACCCAGGAAATAGTGAACAAAACAAGGCATTGAAGTTGAACATATCTAATATTTTTAAAGGTTTTCTTTAATGAAAATATTTAAATAAACTTTGAAAGTACTTTATAGTAAATATATGAATATCTACCATATAAACTCTACCTTGAACATTTTACTATACTTGGTTTATCACAATCTAATTATCTATTTCTCTAACCATCCATCATTCCATTTTAGTTTTTGATACTTTTAAAAATAAATTGCAGAGAGTAATACACTTTACCCTAAATACTTCACCCAGCATAGCATTAGAGTTCAATATTTATTTATAGTTACTTTTCTTTTGATGTACACCTTATATAAAATGAACTGCATATACCTTCAATGTACATTCACTGACTTTCGGCATACACACATAACTTGTGCAATATAAACACCTGTTCTATACAAAACATTATCATGAAAGTTTCTTTGTGATCCTCCAAGTTCATCTCCAACTCCAGTATTCAAGAATAACCATGGTCCTTTTTCTGCAGATATTAGATTTTTTTAATTCTAGAACTTCAAATGACTATAATAATACGTTTTCTCATTTGTATAAATCCTTCATATAGCAAAATACTTTAAAATTTATCTGTGTCATCATGTGGAGCAGTAGTTCATTCATTTTTTGCTCATAAGTAAAATACATTGTATGAATATACCACATTTCATGTTTCCATTCTTCTATCAGTGGATGTGTGGATTGTTTCTAGTTTTTGAAAATTATAAATAAAACTATTGTGAAAATTCTTATCCAATTTGTTGAACTTGGTATACCTAGAATTGGAATTGGTGAGTCATGGGGTAAAAATATGTTTTGTGTTTTGTAAGGGATTGTTGAAACTTTTTCAAAATTGGTTGTACAGTTATACTTCCACTAATAAGATATTACAGTTCCAGGGCTTTGACAATGTTGTAGAAAATCAGATATTCTTATAAATGAGAATATATTTCTGGCCCTCTTTTTTGTTTCATTGATCTGTTTGTCAATCCCTGTGCAAATATCACACTTTTATAAATACTGTTTTTTTTATTGAACCCCTTGATATCAGGGAATGTTAATTTTCTGATTTATTTATTTTTAATACTACTTGGATGTTCTAGGTATTTTGCATTTTTTATACATTTTAAAATTAACTTACTGATTTCTCCCCAAAGTCTCTTGGAACTTTTATTTGGATCACTTTAAATCTTTGAATCATTTTCAAAAGAATCAAATTGAAAATATTGAATCTTTTAATCCATTAACATAGTACATATCTCCATTTATTCAGTCAATCTTTACTATCTCTCAAAACTGTTTTGCAGTTTTCAGTGTAGAGATCTTAAACTTTTAAAATTAACTTTATATCTAACTATGTTATTAATTTTGCCATTATAAATGGAGTTTAAAAAATTTTTCTTTCTAATTGTTTATTGCTAATTATGAAAAATTAAATTATTTTTGTGTTTGACCTTTTATTCTGTAGCCCTGATAAATTTATTTAGGAGGCATGCAAATTCATTGTAAAGGTTGTGTGTGTGTGTGTGTGTGTGTGGTTTTATTAAGGTTTTCTACATAAACAATCATATTGTCTTTAATTAATGAGACTTTTACTTTTTCTTTTCCAATTATATGGGTTTTAGTTATTTTTATTGTTTTATTACACTGGGTAGGATCTCTAGTAAAATATTAAATGATGTGATGGAGGCCAACATCACTACTCTGTTTCTGATGTTAGGTAGAAAGCACTGACCGCTTCACAATAATGTTAGCTGTAGGTTTTTAGTGCTCCTTAATTAGGTTTAGAAGTTTCCTTATATTAATACTTTTCAGAGTTTTCTCAGCAACAGAGTTTAAGTTTTGTCAATTTTTATGCATCTTTTGAAACAATCATATGTATTTTCCCACTTTATTCTTTTGTTTTTATCCTCATGGTACTTGGGTCTCAGGTACCTCCAGGTTTCTGCTCACAGGAAGGGAAAAAGATGCAGAAGTTACTGGCAATGAAAAGGCAACCCCCAACACTTTCTGCTGGTGAGCTCTTGATCATATGCCCTCTTCCAACTACAAAGTCTTCTGGGAAAAGTGGCCCCTTGCTAAGTGGTCTTATCTCCAAATAAAATGCAGTGAATGCACAAGAAAGGAGAGCATATGCTCCTGGGTTAAGAGGCAAGGAACAACCCACCTTCTGTGTGAATCTTCCTGTGATGAAAACTCACAATAATCAAAGCAGTCAACTTCCTCCTTACAAAGTTCTGAAATGGAATTTGCCCTATGGGTAATCTTCTAGTTCTTCAGAATTTTACATCACACATAGAAGAGAGTGTTATGTTATTTACATAAAATAGGTTTTAAATCATTTAATTCTAAAATAAGAGATGATGCCAGTCCACCACTCACAAGACCCCAGAACTCTATTGCCTAGCTAAGCCCAAACCCTGTAGCTTGGTATCAGTGTCTCTATATCAGAAGATGAAGAATCCTTACAGCAAGGTACCCTGTTATACAAAGTGTTATACCAAGAGCAGGTACATTGTCCTGGATTGGTAGCTCAGTTGGTTTGAGTGCTGTTCCAGTACACCAAGGTTGTGGGTTCGATCCCTGTTCAGGGTACATATAGGAATCAACCAATGAATACACAAATAGGAAGAAGAGCAAATTGATGTTTCACTCCCTCTCAATTTCTGTCTCTATTCCCCTCTCTGTCTAAAATCAATAAATAAAAATGTTTAAAAACCTCCAAAAGAGTAGGCGCAAAGACCTCACAAGATAGCAGCAAATTTGGCTACTGACCAGCGTCTAGGTTCTCATGTTAGCACTTGTCTTTCCTCAGTATATCAGCTTTGACCTCAGGCTGATTTCCACTTGATCCCATGATGGATGCAGCAGTTCCAGGATAAAAAGATAGGTGACCTTCCTTTATTTCTTTATTTCTTTATTACTATTTTGCCATGTTTCTTGAAATGCCATCATTCCCTTTCATTCCTTTGGATTAAGACATGTCTTTATACTAACATGTAAATCAAAATCTAGATTGGACTGATAAATCTTCACATTGATTAATTAGCTGGAAGAGTTGCATATAAGCATGGTAATATTAGGTAATAGCCCATAATTATAACCTCTGTGCTATTAATTTTCTTTAAATGAGGAAAGTGAGGTTTAGTAAAGTTAAGTAATTTGATAAAAGCCACTTGACAATTTGATAACAAAGCTATGTAACTGGTGATTCTTTACTTTAAATATTGTGTGTGTATTTGTTCATTTTTGTTTTCCTTCAGGTAGTGGTAAATTTCATAGTTTGATGAAGGGCTAAAAACAGGCCATGCAAATATCTTTATGATGGATGCAGGGAACTCCCTGTGGCTAAAAATGTGACCTAAAATTTATTATGGAGCTATGAATTTAGATATACTTCAGGTTGAATCCTGCTTTCTTTGCTTACTGAGTTTTGAGAAGTGATTTAGTTTCACTGAGCCTCAGTTTCCTCATTTGGAAAACAAGGATACTTTGTAAGCTAGGTTTTCTCGATCCTGACATTATTGGCATTTTTGGTCTAGCTAATTCTTTGTTGTTAGAGGGGCTGTCCTGTGTAAGACTTTTAGCAGAATTACCTGGTCTCTAACATTAGATGTCTGTAGCATCAGATACTAGTAGCATCCTCCCCGCAAATTGCAACCATCAAAAATGTCTCCAGGCAGTGCCAAGTGTTCCCAGAGATGTAAAATCATTAACTTAGAACTACTGCAGCAAGCATTAACTAAGATGTGCTCAAAGTATTCATGTAGTGCTTGGCTCAGGGCAACCATTCTTTGGTGATGTATTGCTACCTTTTCCATGGCTCCAACCCTTTGTACCCCCAGGATCAATTTCATCTACCATTACCCCTCCATTTAGAGAGATTTGCTGGGTTTGAAACAGAGAATGAATCAGCTCCTTGATTTTGCTTCTTGTTCACCCAAATAGGTTTAAATTGAAAACTTGATAGTATCATTTTCAAAGCTGCCCCCAAAGAATATCTTTTCCTTCACATTTTCAGTGGATTAATCCACAAATTGCAGGCTCAACTAAAAAAAATAACATTTAATATACATGATAGCTATGATTTTATTTGTGGGAGAAGGCACTGATTTCTTCTTTAACTTGGAAGCAAATGCATGTATAATGTGGGTTTTGGGTGCACCTAGCAGATTTGGGGTATATTGTGGAGAAAACTGAGCCAGTATAAAGCCACTGATAGCTGAGTGTGAAATAAAAGGCCTAGTGTAAAACAATTTCAGATCTTCTGATGGAAATGCAACCCCCAAGAAGTGGGGAAAATGCAAGATAAATGTCCAGACACATGCATTAGTTTTGACTTGCAATAGTGGTGCAGAACCTCCATGCTCAGGAGTAACTGAATGGAAGAGTCCCAGAGAATTGTCTGGCATGTGGTGGTAAGAGCTACCATGATTCAGAGGAAGCCTTTCTGGGCATGGGAAAAACCAGGCCAATCTGCTTGGAAACAAGTTTGGTTTGGAGCCAGAGTGGGTGCCTGGCTCTGGCCATCAAAGCAGAGATGTGTCTTGGGGCTCATCCATCATGTTCCACAAAAAGAACATGCTTGCAATTTTAGGACTAGAATCCATTTGGGAGGGAGAACCCAATGCAGTGACAGACTAGTTCTAATCTGGACATCTGTGTTTCTAATGAACTTTCCCAGAAACTTTGATGGATACTCTCTCTCGGTGCATGTGAATCTTGAAGCATCATTAACTTGGGAGACTACTTAGTCCTGGATGCAAACAACAGAAACCTTTGATGAAACTGCACCATTAAATTTCACATATGTAAATGCAGTCTTAAAATGCCTAAGAAGATGTTTTTGTATTTATATTATACATAGAAAAACTGACTCTGTAAAAGGCCCATGGTGATAAACTATAAATAATAAATTTGACCTGAGTGGTGACTCCAAAATCTATCTATGCTTTTTTCCCCTCCACCATGCAAAGGCTGGGATAAGACTATCTAATTAGGTAGGTAAGACCAGCTATACCTAGATTTTAGGTGAGGAGCAGCCTTTTCTATAAGGTGACAGAAATAGGACATAACCACACCCACACACCCAATGCACCCTCTGAGGCTCCCCAAAGCTTCTGATCACATGATAAGCATCAGGCATAAGAAATTCCTGTGATTTCCAAGCCTCAGTGCCATCTGGCTACACATGAACTTCTCAGGGTGCCTGTTAAAAGGGAGTTTTTAGGCCCTACCCTGAGGCTTTTGATCCAGTGGCATGGGGACAGGGCACCTCCAAACATCTGAATTTATGAAAAGCTCTCAGATAGTTCTGGTAAGCTACTAGTTTCCCATCATGCCATACTTTTCCCTGTGTCTGAGATATCTCCCATTACCTCTCCCCTGGCCTCCCCCAGAGACTCTTCTTCATCTTCAGGCCAGCTCATTCTTCCACCTGCTTCATCATATTGGGCTCAACACTTTTTCTCTGTGCCCTCTCAGTGGCCCCACCTCAAGTTCCAGTTTCCATCTCAGCAGGTGATAAAC
Source organism: Carollia perspicillata (assembly GCA_004027735.1). Lineage (NCBI taxonomy): Eukaryota > Metazoa > Chordata > Mammalia > Chiroptera > Phyllostomidae > Carollia > Carollia perspicillata. The sequence continues at coordinate 4,435 of PVKM010043963.1, read as the reverse complement.
TGGATCCTGAAATCATTTGTTGCTACTTTCTAGAACAGGGGTTTTCCCTCCATTAATGATGATTCTGCTCCCAGGGGAAATTTCACAATGTCTGGAGGCATTTTTGGTTGCTACAACTGGGCAAGGGTCAGGAATGCTGCTAAATGTTCTATAATGCACAGAAAATCCCCACAAAAAAGAATGAACCAAGCCCTGGCTTGTGTGGTTTAGTGGATTGAACACCAGCCTGTGAACCAAAGGGTCACCAGTTTGATTCCCAGTCAGGGCACATGCCTGGGGTGTGTTAGAGGCAACTACACATTGATGCTTCTCTCCCTCTCATTCTCCCTATTTTCCCCTCTAAAAATAAAATCTTAAAAAAAAAAAAGAACGACCCAATCCCAAATGTCAAGAGTGCTGTGGTGAAGCTGGAAGATCAAATTCCTTCTCTGTGTCATTTGGAGTTGGCTTTATGTGGGTTTAACCTGCACACACTATTTAACTCCCCTCCAGAAAGCCTGCCTGATGGGAGTGACATGGGTAGACAGGCAATCATGTCAGAGCCTCAGTGCAGCTGGGTTATTTAGAAGATAAGAAAAATGGGCTTTTCCTTTTTACTCTCCCCCTTTCCACTTAAAGCTACTGCAGAGGCAGTTTTTTTTCCTGTGACTTCCCAGGTACCATGGGTACCCCAAATCCCCTTCAAATGCTCCCAGATGCCTTCCTGGCAAGGCCCTTGCTACACCCTGGAGATTCAAGGCAAAGTAAGAAGCACATAACATTTGCCTGCAGGAAACTCATAGACAAGCTGAACACACTGAATGAATAGATGTCAGTACCCCCAACAGGAGGCTCCTCAGCTGATCAGACTTGTAGGATCTGGGCTTGAGATTGTTGAGTTAAAGATCTGGTTAGACAAGAGGACATAATCTTATATCCACTGCAATGGTGTTGGGTGTGTGACATTTCTGTAGAATGTCACAGACACCTGGGGATAGTTACTGTTCTCCCTTCACCACTAGGAAGTTACTGGTAAGTAACTTGCCTGAAGGAGTGGGACCAGGAGTGCCTGCCTCCATTGACACAGGACAGTGATAAGAAACCCCCATCTCACTGCTCCACCCTTTCCCACTCTTATGCTTGGCCTTACTGAGCCATCCCCAGGAGAAATTGGTCCATGCTTGCTTTCTTGGGCTCATAACCAGATCCTGCCTGTCCTTCTCTGTGCTCAGTGTAACCTGTGAGCCCATACTTATGGAAGGTTTGCATGAGCACACCACCTACCCCTGCCAGCCCCACTCATACCCAGCCCGCCTCAACCACACTGTCCTGGAGGTTTTTCTTGGAAGAAGGTAGCCCTCCTCTTCAGAGGTAAATTGATTCCCCCCACTTACACTGTTGATCTGGCTGGTTTATACACTGCTCTGAACCTTGCAAATCACCACTGTCAGACCTGCTTATCTGACTAGGAAGGCTGGAGGAGCCAAGCCATAAAATTTAATGAAATTACTGCAGAAACTGGAGTGTTAGTGACAATGAGGTGGAATTATAACTTGGATAATGGGAAGGGTGGTTTAGAATGCTCCAAGGTCTATCTGTAAAGTCATTATTCAAAATCTCCTGTTTTCCCTGATGGCTAGGCTTAATATCATCCTCTGCCAGCTTTAGGAGGGCTAGCTGGCCTCTCCATACTGTTTTTCTCAGGTTAACAGATTTTAACATTGTGGGGGGCAGCGTCTCAGGTTCAGCTAGTTCAATCCTATTTTATGGTTGGGGAAGCTAAGATTCAGACAGGTGCTGGAGCCTCTTTACTGTCACTGAATGCTTTAGTGACAGAACCAATATTTACACCCAGATCCCTTGGCTGATAGCCTAGTGCCCCTTTTCTATCATTTTGGAACACTGTTTAAGATTAAAAAAATTGTATCCACATACCATTGTGAATTATCGTTTAAACACAGACAAAGCTAGGTAACAGGAGTGAGAGATGAGGAGAGACCCAGATTCTAACAAAGTGAGATTTTAAACATTTTTACTTTCTCTGCAAGGAACTCCCAGCCTGAGCTAGACCAGGAAAACCTACTCTCACTGCCCAAATCTCACATCAATTAAACACTTTTTCCTCTGGCACCACTTTTTTGCTAGATCTTAGGAGATAGAAAGTGCAAGTCCCAGTGCCTGTTGTTAGTGAATTCACAGTCTGTTGGGAAGGTGGGAAGTAGGCAAATTATCTCTGAAACCAATGTTGTGTATGAAGGCAGAAATGTGTATAGGTCTTGGAGACAGAAGTGCTAACAAGAGTGGTTGTTCTCTGTGGCTATCAGGGAAGGTTTCCTGGAATATATGTTACCTGGTCAGGAGAACAATTCAGCCTGGTGTGACATAGGAAGGTCATGTCTTGAACTGCTGCTTTTCTTTCACAGTGTGTTGTTTCTCTCCTTGGTTTATTGCCTGTGTCTTGAGAAGTAGAGCAAGACCTTCCTTTGTACATGTTTGGGTTTCATCAATGCATAGCTCAAGTTCATACCCCCTCAGGTGCATGAATTGGATGGATGAATTGTGCATCATCATTAGAACACATCATTGGAACATATGCAAAGTGCAGATGATCATGCTTATTCTTGAAGGTCATTGGAAATTTAAATTATGCCAAGCCTGTAGAAAGTTCTTGGCATAAAGAAGCCAAGAGCTTTGAACGCTCATGTTGTGCCAGACACAGTTGCAAATGTAACATTAAATAGCAGTAGGCACTCTGTTAGTTTCTGAACCCCTTGTTTCCTGAGAGGATTGCTGTAAGAATGTTTTTATTTTTCTTTCGAGAAGTACAGAGCCAAGAGTTGTCCTGAGCCAATGGGACCAGTCTGGCAAGCAGCTGCCCGCATAGGCTGTCTCCATTGGCACTCAGCACAGAGGAGGTGGAAGAGCAGTCTCTGTCCTCCCACCGGGCAGTGAATCCTGCTAATGGGACTGAGAGTGACCAATCCCCACTGGGCTTCCTAGCTTTAAGGGGGTGAGTCTAAAATGAGACTTCAAACCAATAAATTCTCAAACTTAACTGGAATTGTCAGAAGATGCTGCATGTGAGATTTATTTCACGATGGGTTCCACCAGCTCTGATACCAGCAATGCCTGTGCAAGGATAAATTGTGGGAAAAGCATTGGTTTTGGAATCCTACAGGCATGGGTTCAAATTCCAACTGTGCTGTATAGAAATATAAAGCTCTGGGGCAATTCCTTAAACTTTGAGTTTCAGACTCGTTGCCTACAAAGTCAGGATAGAAACACTAACTCTTTATTATCATTGTGAGGATTGCATGAGATTATGTAGGTACTTGGTTCACGACACTAATGGCCCTACTTCCTGTGTTCTCACATGAAAGTCTCAGGGCAAGGTGGCACTGACTGTGCTTGTCTCTTCTAAGACTTGTCATTTCTTTACACCATTCATAATTAACCCATCTACGAGCTGTCTAACCTAGGAATGCCTACCTGTGCCAGGTCTTCTCTCAGACACCCGGGATATGCTCTGATCCAGAGCCGTGGTGAGATCAATGGGGCAGATTCTGTGCTTGGCTTTGCGATCCCTGTCAGTGTCCACTCTGATGGAGAGAGCTGGACCCCACATGTGCCCCTGGCTGTCCAGATGTACACCAACAAACCAACACATCCTGCTTTTTCTAGTCTTTTAATGGAAAAACACTGTTAATGAGGGAAAACTTCAAACAATATCATTGTTAGTTTTTAAAATGGTGAAGCCATTCCACTGAAAGAAATAAAAAGAAATGTAAAAACCAACACATAAAACCCTAGTCATCCTCCTAATTTTAAGGGCACTTTGGTCTTTGGAACCCAGCATGGATGGTTGTCATGCCCTCACCCACCACTCCTCTGAGTTCAAGAAGCCTAAAAGGGCATCTATTTTCCCCAGGGACTCCTCATTCTTTGACCCTGCCCTCAAGAGTTTTATGATGTCAAGAGGGAGACAGACCAGTGTGATATGGACTGTGACAGAAAAAGGCAGGGGTCAGGGTAATCTCTACTGTAGAGACAGTCTCAGCACCACTGAAACAACTAGAGATTGCTAAATTAATCATTTGAGCTCCTGGGAGATGCCTTTATATGACATTTCTAAACCAGTTTTTTTTTCAGGCAAAAAATCATAGCACCGACAGGTGGTGATGATGTGAAGGAGGATTGACTTCATGCCCCCAATACAGCAGTCTCTCCTCCTAGTCCCATGTACCACAGGTGCCCTTCATCTCACAGGACTTGGGGTTATAGGTGGCTTCTTTAGATTTCAGGTTTTCACTGCTATCGTTGTGACTGCCAAAAACTTTAAAAACTTTTATTTTTTATTTTTTTATATATATATATATTTTTTTATTGTTTTTCAGTACAGTTTTCTGTCTTTTACTCCCATCCCAGACCTTCCCCCAGTGCTCCCCACCTCCCTCCC
>PVKM010043962.1:0-12389 GCA_004027735.1 Carollia perspicillata | reverse complement strand
CACGAACGTCGGCGTATTGCTCTGAAGAAACAGCATACTATGGAAAGTGAGGAAGAGACCACAGAATGTGCTCAACTTTAGGCTAAGAGAATAAAGGAGAATGAAGAAAAATGCCAGGAACACACTGCCAGGAGATGTAGGCTCTCCTCTCAGAGCTTCTACCTCTGAGTCTGAGTCCAGTCAAAAAAGAGATTTTCTAAGAGTAGAAAATAAGAACAGGCATCCAATTTAAAAGAAGAAAAAGAAGTCTTCCTGGGACTAAAGAATCAGAGTTCTCTACATTAGAATGTAGAGTTCTACATTAAAAGCTCTCAGTAAAAGCCCAGAATGAAAATACTCACCAAGACACATCTTTGTGAGATTTAAGGATGGATAGACAAAATAGCCTACAAGTGTTCCCAGAGAAAATTCATAAACAAATGAGAAGACTGGAAAAACTTGAACACTAACTGGATATTAGATGATTTTAAGAAATTACCATTAGTTTTTCTTAGGTGTCATATTATGATTTAAAAACTTGAGTCCTTACCATTTAGAAGCATATTTAAATATTTAAGTATGGAATATCTAGATCTGCTTTAAAGTAAGTAATCCAGAAGGGGCCTACTGATGCAACAAGATGTTACTTGTTGAAGCTGGGTAATGGGTAATGAGATTTTATTATTCTACTATTGTGCATGTTTATAACTTTTTAATGAAAGATTAAAAAAAATTTCAGGGCCAAGATGGAGGCATAGGTGAAAACACTGTGCCTCCTCGCACAACCAAAACTAAGGACAACACAGATTTAGAAACAAAAACACAACCAGAACAGACAGAAAACTGAACTGCATAGAAGTCTGACAACCATTCAACCAGACCGGTAAGGGGGGCAGAGTCAGCAGCCCGCGGAGAGGAGTCGCAGCAGGAAAAGGCGGTGGCTGCCAGAACCAGGAGCGCAGGTGGTGCGAGGCTGACCGTGGTCACACATTTGCCTGCAGATAAACTAGTCAAAAACGAGCAGCAAGACAGACCATGCAACCCAGGGCCCCAGCAACGGGAAATAAAGCCTAAAAGCACCAATTGAAAAGGTGCCAGGAGTGACTCCTAGCCTCACAGGAGAATTCGTTGGAGAGATCCACAGGGTCCTAGAAAACACCCACCCAGGAACCAGCATCACAAGGGCCCAATTTGCTTGTGGGAAGCAGCAGGGGGGACTGAAATCCAAGAGAGAACGAAGCAAGCACCACTGTTCCCTCTCTGACCCCACCCCCACATACAGCATCACAACCCAGTAACTGGGTTGCCCCGCCCTGGTGAACACCTAAGGCTCCGCCCCTCATATGTAACAGGTTAGGTTATGACCAGACCACCCCCTGCCCCCGCAAAAGGCCCAAATGAAAAAACAGATCAAAGCCCCAGAGCCAATACATCTAAGCGACCAAGAGATAGCCAACCTATCAGATGCACAGTTCAAAACACTGGTGATCAGGATGCTCACAGAACTGGTTGATTTTGGTTGCAAATTAGATGAACAAATGAAGGTGATGCTAAGTGAAATGAAGGAAAATGCACAGGGAACCAATACTGATGGGAAGAAAACTGGGACTCAAATCAATGGAGTGGACCAGAAGGAAGAAAGAAACAACCAAAAAGAAAAGAATGAAGAAACAAGAATTCAAAAAAATGAGGAGAGGCTTAGGAACCTCCAGGAAATCTTTAAATGTTCCAACATCTGAATTATAGGGGAAGAGGAAGAGCAACAAGTGGAAAACTTTTTTGAACAAATAATAAAGGAGAACTTCCCTAATCTGGCAAAGGAAACAGACTTCCAGGAAGTCCAAGAAGTTCAGAGAGTCCCAAAGAAGTTGGACCCAAGGAAGAACACATCAAGGCACATCATAATTACATTAGCCAAGATTAAAATGAAGGAGAGAATTCTAGAAGCAGCAAGACATAAGGGGACAGTCACCTACAAAGGAATTCCCATCAGACTGTCAGCTGATTTCTCCAGAGACCTTACAGGCAAGGGGCTGGAGAGAAGTATTCCAAGTCATGAGAGGCAAGGACCTACATCCAAGACTGCTCTATCCAGCAAAGCTTTCATTTAGAATGGAAGGGCAGATAAAGCACTTCTCAGATAAGATCAAGTTCAAGGAGTTCATTATCACCAAGCCCTTATTATATGAAATGTTAAAGGGACTTATCTAAGAAAAAGAAGATAAAAAATATGAACAGTGAAAGGACAGCAAACTCAGTTATTAATAACCACACCTAAAATAAAAGCAAACTAAGCAGACAGGTAAAACAGGAGAACAGTGTAGGGGACCTGTTTGTTTTGGTCTGGCAAATGTGACTCAGCTCTGTATGGAAAACCTACAGAAGCGAAGTGGTGGGCAGGAGCCAGACCTTCAAACCGAGTTTTCCCATGGGAATCAGCCTAGAAAATGCATACAGACTGTTGTTACGGCTTGTTCTTGCTAAAACTCCATCACCCTGTTTTAAAACAACAAAGGTGTATTGTCTATCTTCAAGGTAATTTCCAAAGCCTGTATGAATTTTCTCAAGGACAGAGCTAATCAGCTGATCGCCATTCCCCTCTGAATGTTATTTTCCTTTCCTTGATTGTACCTAAAATGTAGACAATAATATTCTATGTAATAGATAACAAATCTTTCTCTGATGTAAGATCCGAGGAAAACAATGAAAGCCTGTCTAGGCAATGGTTGAGGCGCTCTCCTCTTAAGGGAGTGGCTGTGCCATTCCCTTTTCCTCCACAGGATTGTTGTCGCCTGTGCATTCATTCTCGTCATCAGCCACAACAGGTAGACTCTGCTGGAGGGAGTCCACCACAGAACAGGAGCGGAGCCACAGAACAGGAGATCACATGGAGGGTTAGCAACAGGGGAGTGGGAGGAGTGGGGGGAAGGTACAGAGAATAAGTAGCATAGACGGTGGGGAGAAAATAGACAGGGGGAGGGCAAGAGTAGTGTGGGAAACGTAGAAGCTAAAGAACTTATGACACATGGACATGAATACTAAAGGGGAGGAATGTGGGCGGGAGGGGGTGTAGGTGGAGGGACATGAAGGGGGGGAAAGGGGACAACTGTAATGGCATAATCAATAAAATACATTATAAAAAGAAATTCAGTGTATCTGCCCTGGCTGGTGTGGCTCAGTGGATTGAGTGCTGGGCTGAGAACCAAAGAGGGTCACCAGTTCAATTCCCAGTCAGGGTTGTGGGCCAGGTCCTCAGTAGCGGGTACAAGAGAGGCAACCACACACTGATGTTTCTCTCCTGCTCTTTCTCCCTCCCTTCCCCTATCTAAAAATAAGTAAAACTGTTAAAAAAAATTCAGTGTATCTCACCACTGGGCAGTCGAAGAGAAGACCACACATCCTGAGCCCCCCAGTCTGGAGTGAGGGGAGGACAGCTGATAACTGGATACGCAGTGTTACCAGACATCACTGGTCCCAAACCATTGCTTCTGCCGGCCACAGCCACAAATACAGTAGGAATACCATCCCCTAGGGAAATCACAAGTTTACAATTATGCTAAATATTTAAAAGCTATTTAAAGACAGATTAAAAATAAGGGGGCTATGTTCAGCTCCTTCAGTTCTTTATCAGTCTCCAGAAAATGCATAAATAAGACATTATTAAATACATTTTCAAAGTATAAGCTTCACTGCCACTTACTGTATGTCAAGTAAGAAGCATGAATGGGTTTGGTCATCTTCCAGGTCTACAGTACAGAACAGAGGAAGGGGGTTCCAAGGGCCAGTGAGAGAAGGGCTCAAAGGCCCCTTCTACTGTTGCCATTTAGGCTCACTGAGACGCATAATGACAACATCCAAACCACCATCCTTCAACTAGAGATTTAAGGGCACTTCTTTAAACAAGAGTTCAAGACAAATTCAATATAGTACCCAAATATTTAAAACCATTTAATATATTTTCTAATATTATCTCTTAAAACATTTTATGATAAAACTTATAAATCATTACTTTGCATTTTTCTGAAGAGTTCTGGCTTTTATTACCTTATCAGAGGGTTCTGGAGACCTTAATACCCTCTCCACGCCCCCCCCCCCAAAAAAAATTAATAATTTTGCTGCTGTAGCTTCATCCTCAGGCCCCTATAATTGATATGGTCCCTATTTTCTGTTGGAATAGGTAAGAAATAGTATTTGAAGGGCTTCTTATTAGGTAAAGACTAATTCTAGTTTTTATCGTCCTTCTGTGCCTGAATTTTCAAATCATTCTCTTTGATCCATTCTTTTATGAGCTCCTATAACACCTTTAACTCTTCGGAGGCGAGTATCATAAAAGCCTAGAATATCACAGTTTCCCCGCCTTGGAAATGTGGTAGAGCTCTTTTTCAGCAGTATTAATCTAAACATAAAATTCTTTGGCAAAATCAGAAGAACACAGTGAAATGCTCTAGTTATGAGAAGTTTACCTTCATATTCTGCTTTAATCCTTAAAGTTTCATCTGGTCCTTTGTGGGCAGAGGTTACTCGAAGTTCACATGGAATGCCAAAATTTCCACAAGCTCTCTTGATTTTATCACTGTGACTGAGATCAGAAGTTGAACCCATCAACACTACAACCCTGCACTGACTTTCCGATTTCAGAAGCAACTGGAAAAGAAAAACATGGATACGGCAAAAGAAGATAAGAACAAAAAAGGATATGAGTCAGTTTACAGAGCTACAGTTTTAATTCTCACCTGAGGACATTTTTTCATTGCTCTCAGAGAAAGGGAGAGAAACACTGATGCAAGAGAGAAGCATCAACTGGTTGACTCCCATAAGCGCCTGGACCAGGAATGGAACTCACAACCTACATATGTGCCCCGATGAGGAGTTGAACCTGCAACCTTTTGATTGTGGGATGACGCTCCAACCAACTGAGCCAACCCGGCCAGGGCCAGAGCTACAGTTTGCAGTAAAATTATATCTATCACAATATTTTCTTTCTAAATAGACCAAATTCAAGACACACAGAACAAAATGGTAAGATATTATGCCAATGAGAATAGTTCAGCTGGTACATATCATAAAAGTACTCTTTCTTTAAAATTACCAAAAAAAGAAAAGCACTGTCCTCTCCCTTTTTAATCAAAGACTTCTTGGAGAAATACATAATACAATGTGGATGCACTACAACAAGGCTTACCTCTACTCTTTCAGCAACCCACTCAAAATTTTTCTTAACCATCTGGAGCCCTTCAGGAGTTACTTCTTTGAGGTCACGATATGACTAGAAAATAAGATAGAAAGTTTAGAATATAAGTATTCTACTAGTAATAGCCTTGCTATCTGAAATTTGGTTTGAGTTGTGGGTTACAGATTAGGAAGAGCTTGCGTAGCAAAGGATATATCTGAAAATGTATCCAAGCCTACAAAGTCTTTTTCTGAATTAGACTAAACAAAGTTTACAGAGTGAAGTATACTTAATCTGCATTGTACATGTAAAGTATTATTCCTACATTTTTTCAGCATATAGGAAATATACAAAATATTTTTCTAAATAAGTAGTAAAAATAAATAAGTAGTAACCAACAACTCAGGTTCATATCCTAATAAATAATAATTGCCATCTTTTCGTCCCATTTTCCCTTTCTCCTGTACTCCAGCCTGACCTCACAAAGAATAAAAAACCCTTAAGTATCACCTACTTGTTTGTCTTTCTGTTGGCTTCTATCGCCTGATGGCCAGAGTCTCCAAGAATCATTATCAATAACATCAGCAAGAACAATTTCTTTGGTGGTGACGTCAACACCAAATTCAATCTAGAAACAGCAGATCACCAAAGAAAAGTTTTTCAAAACTATACTACTAAAGATATTTCTCAGCTGTAATTTTTTACTTTCAAATCTCCATTTCATTGTACCTTCATATCAACCAGTGTACAGTCCTGGGGCAACCAGGATTTCTCCAGTATCTCAAAAATAGCCTGTGTAGCATGACTCATGATGTCCACCTCAGTCTGGCCTATAACAAGTCCAGCAAAGCAAAATTTTGCAGCAATGAGCTGTTCCTCAGACCACTGTGGATCGTTATTGGCATCATCCTGAAAATAAAGCATAGAATTAAAATCAATTTATATATAAGATTTTTGAACTTTTCTGATAATCTGAAGTCTTTTTCTTGAGAATGAGTTCCTCAGAAATACTCATTTCCTCTGCATATTTAATTTCTATTTAAAATAGCCTTTAATTCACAGCAATTACTTTTTGTCTACTTTCAATAGCTACTTTTAAGTTCAAAATATATAGGTAAGTAACTTATTCTAGGTCACAAAGTTTTGAGAGAATTTGCTCTCTATAAACTAATTTAAACAGTTTGGAAAGAGAAAAGCAGTTTCAATAAAGAAAACCAATATAAATTTATAACTATGGATTCCTACATCCTTTATTGCATGTTTTCACTTATAAGAAACATTGCTAGCAGTTTTTCTGTACTAGGATATAAAAAGATCCCTCATATTAGCCTTTATTTCAAACTCTTCCACAGTAAATTTAAATTTTTTTGAATTGTTACTTTTCTTCCTAGTAACTGCTAACTTTAGTTCATTCATTTTGTTAGTCAACTTGGTCAAAAGTTAGATAAATAGACTTTCACAAGCGTTTTCTTTCAAAAAGCTGAACTGTCATTGCTAACAGAAGTATACATTATTAACATTTCTGGAATGATAATTGCAATATAAAAAACTGTAATGTTTACATTTTTTTATTTGGTAATTATGTTTATCGCTATATTACAGTTAAGACACAGACACATAAAATAAGTACCTTAAAAAACATCTCCACTTTAGGAGGGTAGAACTTGTACCCTTCCTTGACACCAGGATTTCTTTTGAGGAAAGAACCAGTTGCTACTCTTCTACAAACCCATTCAATTGGAATCATTTCACACTTAGGTGCAATGAAAGCTGTCTCCCCACATTTCCTGGTGAAAGCAGTTTTGATACCTATACATTAATGATAAAAGGTAAAAAAGGCAGCCGTTAAAATTATACTTTACAAAGTAGATCTGAGGCATAACAAAACTCAAGCCTTTACAAAAAATCAAAACAATAACCCTATGTAGCTAAATGCATTACCCTTAAGTGGCCCTATCCAAAATAAATTTAATATGGCTTTCTCCTACTTATTGAAATCTCAGGACTATTTTACTTTAATACACCCTGGATCAGAAAATCTGAGTCCCAATGTCTTTACCATGCATTCATTACTTTATTCGTTCAAAAAATACTTACTGAGTACCTCTTCTGCCAATGCATACTTAACTTTGCACAAAGTACATAACTTATCTAAGTAGCACTAAATTACCTCTAAATCAGATCTCATTGCGGGATGCTCATATTCTATGGCCCATTATTATATAGGCCTTGTAAAATATCCATCTACTAATCACAATCAGATATAGCCTTAAATTCTGGGTAGCCCTTTTTCTCTTAATATTGGAAGCAAGTAACCCTTGAAAAACTATCCAAAATTTAGCAGTAGGAACATAATGGCCCATTTGGCCAAGAGCAAATAGAGTATTTGTCCTTCCTCTCCCTTCTCTTTTAGTCAACTGCTAATGAAAAACTAAGACAAATAGCTGACTTATGATATTTTAAATGGGAGCTATTTTATGTGGTAGCCTTGGAATATAACCATCTCTCTAAAAACAGTTACAGTGTTTAATTATGAACCGTATGATCCAGCATTCCACTTCTAGGCATTCTAGGTACTAACATTACAGCCTGAAGATGATTATATTAAATTCACCCAGATGTTTTATTTACCATTAATGCTACAGTATTACTTACACCGTGATGTAGTAACACTTCCAGGAGAGGCGGTACAGAGAAGAATCAAAAGCACGGACTCAAACAAGTACTTGTACACCAATGTTCACAAGATCACAATTCATAATAGCCCAAAGAGAGAAAGAGCCCAAGTGTCCATCAAGAGGTGAATGGGTAGGTAAAATGTAATATATACATACAATGGATTATTATTCAGTCATGAGGAGGAATGAAATTCTGACACATACTACAACATGATTAAACTTGGAAATGCTATGCTAAGTGAAATAAAGAACAAATATTGTATAATTCATTCCACTTGTGAGGTACTTAAAATAGGCAAATCTGTAGGGGAATGGAAAATTATTATTTAATGGGTCAGAGTTTCTGTCTGGGACCATGAATGTTATCAAAATCAACAGTGGTCATGGCGACAGTATTATCAAGAACTATACACTAAACATGGTTAAAATGATCAATTTTATGCATTTATATTTTATCATAAATTAATTTTAAAGAATCCTGACCTATTTTATGTCAGGAACTGTCAATTCATTTTTTTCTTGTTTATTCCTCATAATACCCGATAAGGTAGATAGTATGATCATCCAACTAAACAGGGAAGGACACTAGTTATGCCAGGCACAGAGGTCATGTCAGCAATAGTAGGTACAGCAGGGCTTCTAACCCACACTGACCTCTGTGGGCTGCCCACTTAACCATTACGCTATACTGCCTGTCCTAGTGGTATATGGCAACAAAAGTAATAGTAGAGCACTACCATGAATTAAAGCATCACCTGGAAACCTGCACTGGCTTAACATAATAATAATAATAATAATAATAATAATAATAATAATAATAATAATAATAATAATGTTCATCTCGAGGCTTAAATGTTAATAATAATTCCATTCCCAATCTAATCCTCTAAAATCATTTTTTTTCTTAACAGGAAAGGATTGGAGACCTCTGATCTTATGTATGTGTCCATACACAAAAGGAAGCTACATTGTAGGAAACTCTGCACTATGCTGTTTTACTTGTTATCTTATTTAACTAAACATAACATTTTTGAAGTAGGTATTATTATTCACATTTTACAGTGGAAGAAACAGGGACTCAAAGATTAAGTAATTTGACAAGCAAGGTCATGCTCCCAGTGAGTAATGGCACCTGTACTTGAACTGCACTGTGCAGTTCCAAACGCTGTACTGGTTTCTCAGCATTCCCTGTGGGTCTGACCAGTAAAACTGCATTGAAACAGGATAAATAAGTTGTATGCTGCACAAACAGGAACTGTGAGCAAGAATGCACGTTAAAATGTCGTTTAAATCTTTAAAGAATGACTGGCTCTTGGGCAGACATCTGATGTCAATCCTAACTTGAGGGGATTAACTAACTAGTGCCTGGCTTCAAGTGCTCTTCTTTTTTAGACCTGTTAATCATTAGTCACACTTGCTCATTTGTCTAAATAAGCTTGGCAGACTAGTATGCAAATCTATTGTTTAAATATACACAAGTTACCTTTACCCAGAGGATATCTCCTCTCACCTTACCCCCTACACATCTGCGGGAATCAAATACACAGAATCAACTAATGGTAATAATCTTGGGGGTGGCGGGGTGCGGAGACCTAAAGATTAAATGCTGATTTTTAAGTATTGAGACCAAATCAACAAATCTTGTCAGTATAATACATAATATTATTTCCATGGAAAAACAGTATTAACTATACCTATTATTTGTTCAGTATTTTATAGTTTGTTCTTGAGTAACAATGAGAAAACTAGAATTCTGATTTACTGGTGCTCATTCCATTAGTTTCCAGAAATACCTTAATTTGGAACATAAAAGCTGGTTTGTAGAGAAAGCAATTTTAAACAGACTACTGGTGGTCAACTAGCCAGAGCATTTATTCAACTATTAGCAAGCAAAAATTACACAAGACTTAAAAGAACTCCTAATCTGTCACCTAAAACTGATTTAACAATTTTTAAAAACCTAGGTCTTCCTTAATTTCACAACATATATAAAACCAAGAAAATTTTATGTTTCAACATATCCTGTGAGCCAGACAAGTTTAAGGTATGTTAAATGTGCCAAATACAGTACACTAAAGAGTACTTCTTTCAGGGCAATGAACTTCCCTGGTCACCTCAGATGCAGGACTTTCAAAGTCAAAACTAGGAGACTCCCTAAACAACTTGGAGCACTCTAGCCCCAGAGAGTACACTGAATAGTGCTTTACTGAATAAGCAAATAAAACCCTGGGCCTGCACTTACCTTCCATGACTGTGAAGTATACAGTAAAATCCCACAGCTATGTACAACTACCATGGGTACATAGAAACAAATTTATTAACGATTTACAGTTGTCAAGTGACTTTTTAAAATTTTAATGTATATGGGGAGGAGGAAATAACTCGGGAGCTTAAAAATGGTTCACTTATCTGAACTGCACAAGGAACTTAAAATTAGTTTGATGCTCTCTAGAAATTTCCTCAGTCATTGGGACACCACAATCAAGGCCTTAAAATAAGAATGTTGGATTATATTTAGAAACTGTGGGAAGTTCCTAAAATACTTACTTTGAATGTACAGTGGGATTTATGATATGGATGACAATTCAGGTTGGTAATTAAATATTTTCTTTTACTTGCAAGTGTGAAATAGTACTTGAGAAGAGGCAAAACCATCAAAAAACTATTCTGTAGCCACCCCCCGCCCCGAGTGGATTTAACTTGAATTACATTATTTTGTGCAAGGCACTTAATCTATCTTGACTGGAAACGAGTATTAAATTTCCCTTTGGATTTAAGGAAGATTAATGTTTACTGGGAACTCTAATAAATGAAAGGGCTGAGACTTTGGGTCCAGATGGAGGTATGGGTCAACATGGCTCACCTCCTCACACAACCACATCAAATTACAACTAAACTCTAGAAGTCATCACTCAGAACTGTCAGAACTTAAGCTGAGTGAAGTCCAACATCTACAGCATTACAGAAACTACAGCCATCCAGACTGGCAGCAGGGAAGATGCGGAACCAGCAGGTCCTACACCCACGTGTGGTGGATAAAAATTCAGGAGGGTTATCTCAGGAGTGGAGGCACAGCCCCACACCAGGCCCCCAAACCAGGGTTCCAGTGCCAAGAACGTAAGTCCCTATAACTTCTAGCTTCCAAAACAGGCAAAGATTGAACTGGTGGAAGAAACTGCTTTTCTTAAAGAACCCATTCACGGACTTCCTCAAACTCACTCCCTCTGAGCTCCAGCACTGAGGCAGCAGCTTGAAAGGCATCAGTGACTTACAGGAACTGAAGGTCTGGCCTCAAGGTGAGAGCTGAGGGACAGTTTTCTCCTAGACAGAAAGGTATGCAGAGGCCACTGTCTCTTTTCTGAACCCTCCCCACACAGTCACAGAGCTGACCAGCTTGGGGCCATTTCTGGAGACTCCATCAACCTGGCTGACACTGTTGGTCCTACTCTGGAGATTCCCTGAGGTTCTGTCCCACCCAAGTAGGGGCTCACCCTCCCTGTTAACAGTGATTTTTCCATATGAATGGCTGGTCTTGGCTCAGGCTTTACAAATTTACTAAATCCTCTCAAACAAGCAACCAGTGGCCTCAGTAAACCCCAGCCCCAGTATCTCTTGCTTAGTGGGCCCAGACCCTGCATTAGCAGCAACCAGCCTAACTTTATAGCATGGCCTGGACTGAGAATCTCAAATCCCAGCACAAGTAGCAACCATATGCTTTATAGCTCATGCAGGTGGCCCAGGCAGAACACAGGTGGGGACTGATCTTAGTCTGCACTTCCCAGGAAACCCCAGAGTCTGTATACCTAGTGGACAGCTACAGACCACATTGGAGCACCACCGCCCTATTCCCGCACAGCTCATCTTCTAGTGGGCGGAGGTCAGCAGTCAGTGGTCACAGCCAGTTCCTACAGCTGACTGGCTTGGGCAAATCCCTCCCACGGTTCTGCCAACAACAAACAAGGCTCAACTACAAGAGGAGGGTATACCCAGCTTGGGTGATAGTGGATGCTGTGCCACTGAACCCTACAGTTATACCTACTACAGTAGGCCACACCACCAAATCAGGGAGCCACCGCAGCTCTACCTAATACATAAAAACAAACACAGGGAGGCTACCAAAACCAGGAAACAAAGAAACATGACCCAAATGAAAGAAAAGATCAAAGACCTAACAAAATAGAGATCAGCAATGATCAGATGCAGAGTTCAAAACAATGGTTATAAGGATGCTCAAGGAACTTAGTGAGGACTTCAACAGTATTAAGAAAGATCCAGTCAGAAACAAAAGACACATTAATTGAAATAAAGAACAGTTTACAGGGAAACAACAGGAGAGTGGATGAACCTGCAATCAAATCAATGATTTGGAACATAAGGAAACAAAAAACAACCAATGAGAACAAAGAACCAACAAAAAACCATGAGAACAGTATAAGCAGTCTCTGGGAAAACTTCAAGCATTCCAACATTTGCATCATAGGGGTGCCATCAGGGGAAGAGAAAAAGGCAAGATTTGAAAAAATAATGAAAGAAAACTTTCCCTAATTTGGTGAAGGAAATAA
>PVKM010043961.1:0-12379 GCA_004027735.1 Carollia perspicillata | reverse complement strand
GCATGGCCCATCCTTGGTGCAGCCAAGCCTGGACGAATCAGTCACAAACAGTGGATTGCTCATAGGTTTGAATACACTGCCCAGGCCTAGAAGTGGACAGCACTTGACTCAGACTACAGTAGAGCCATACCCAAAAAGGGAATCCAGCAAGCAAGCACTAAACTTGGCTAAGACAAATTCTACTTTGTTTTTTTTTTTTTCATTATCTTCATTGTTGTCCCTTTTAAATAGCCCTGTCATTGTTTTGTTTTTTTTTTTTTTGTATTTTTACTTCTCATTCTATTTACTTCTATTTTTGTTGCTCTCTTTTCTGTCACATCTTCTTTTTACTCTTACCATTGATTACCCCATGTTTCCTTTCTTTCCTTTTCTTATTTTTGTAATTCTTTCCCTTTGGTTTTCTCTCTTCCTCTTTCAATTCATTTTTTTGTATTAGTTCTCCTCCCTTTTCTCTCCCCTTAATCACATTTCTGTCCTTTGGTCTTATCTTATTCTTTTTCTTTTATTTACCCTTTTTCTACTATTCCATTTCTCTTCCCACTTTTTTTCTTCTCTGATTTTTTTGTCATTGAAGTTGCTGTGGTAGTTTGGGGTGTTGCTTGTTTTAGTTTTACTTTGTGTGTTGTTTTGTTTTGTCCTGTCAGCACCTGTACAACAGCATACAAAACATAGTGGAAGTGGAGCCTTTCAGCAGCCAGCAAGAGGGGTGACTCCACCAAGAACCAGCCAACAATAATCAGGACCCAAACAACAGGAGAGCCCATAGAACCCTCACAAAGGGTATCCCTGGAGCATCCAGAGTACGAGATCCGGGAGTCAGCACCACTGGTTACCATAACAGGACTCCCAACATGTAAAGCTACCCCACAAGACAGGGAGTCACAGTAGATCCATTTAAACATAAAAACAAATACAAAGAGACAGCCAAAATGGAGAGCAAAAGAAAAAACTTCCAAATGAAAGGAAAGAAAGAATCCCCAGAAAAAAAGCTAAAAGAAATTGAGGCAAGCAAATTATCAACCATTGAGTTCAAAGTAATGGTTATCAGGAGCTCAGGATACTTAGAAAGAACCCAAAGAACTTAGTGAAAACTATATCAGCCTGAAAAGATACATAGAAACTATGAATGAGAACCAAATGAAAATGAAGAAGGCAATGTCTGAAATGAAGCATACACCAGAAGGAACTAAAAGCAGGCTGGATAAAACAGAAGATTGAATCGGCAATTTGGGAGACAAGATAGCAAAAAACACTGAGTCAGAGCAACAAAATAGAAAAAGATTGAAAAAGAATGAGAAAGGTTTAAGGGAGCATTGGGACAACATGAAATGTAACAACATTTGCATCATGGGAATATGAAATGGAGAAGAAAGGGAGCAAGTTATAGAAAACTTGTTTGACAAAATAATGAAAGAAAACTTCCCTAACTTGAAAGAAGAAGTCATGCAAGTTCTGGAAGCACAGAGAGTCCCAATAAAGATGAATCCAAAAAGGCCTACACCAAGACACATAACAATTAAAATGGCAAAGTTTAAAGACAGAGAGAATATTGAAGACAGTAAGAGAAAAATAATTCATTACCTACAAGGGTGCTTCGATAAGGACATCAGCTGATTTCTCATCAGACACAATACAGGCCAGAAGGGATTGGCATGAAATATTCCAGTAATGGAAACCAAGGAGCAGGAACCAAGTCTTCTGTACCCAGCAAGCTCCTCATTCAAAATGGAAGGTGAAATAGAGAGCTTCCAAGACAAAACAAAAGTGGCTAAACTACATTGCCACCAAACCAGCATTGTAAGAAATGCTAAAGGAACTTCTTTAAGAAGAGGAGGAAATGGAGAGAAACAGGAACACTTGTACAAAGGGGAAAATAGCAGTGACTAAGTGCTTATCAATAATAATCTTAAATGAAAATGGATTAAATGACCCAATCAAAATACATAGGGTAGCTGAATAAATAAGAAAACATGATTTTCATATATACTGTCTGCAAGAGAACCACCTCAGAACAAAAATTTACATAAACTGAAAGTGAAGGAATGGAAAAATATTTCATGCAAATGGAGGTAAAAAGAAAGCTAGGGTAGCAATACTTCTATCTGGAAAAATAGATTACCCTCTTCGTTCACAATAAGAGACAAAGAAGGACACTATATAAAACTTAAGGGTTCAGTCCAACAAAAGAATATAACCCTTCTAAAACTATATGCACCCAATATAGGACCACCTAGATGTATAAAGAAGGTCTTGGAGGACTTTAAGAAAGAGAACAACAGCATTGCAGTCATAGTCAGGGATTTTAACAGCCCCATGCCAACAATGGACAGATCACCCAGACAAAAAATCAACAAGGATATAGCAGCATTAAACTACAAACTACAGCAATTGGATTTAACTGATAAGAACAGAAAATTTCACCCCAAAGAAACAAAATATACATTCTTCTCAAATGCACATGGATCATTCTCAAAGACAGACCACGTGATAGAACACAAAGAAGCCTCAACAAATTCAAGTAAATTGAAATCATCAAGAATTTTCTTGGATTGCAATGGCCTGAAACTAGAAATTTATATCAAGAAAAAAAATACATTCAAGTATATGAAGGCTCAATAACATGATATTCAATATGAATGGATTAACAATGACAACAAGGAAGAAATCAAAAACCAGAAATCAAAAAATAGAAATAAACACACAACAACACAAAAGCTATAGGGCAGAGTGAAGGCAGCTGTGAGAGGGAAGTTCATAGCTATACAGAAGGCAGCTGTGAGAGGGAAGTTCATAGCTATATAGGCCTACCTAAAGAAAAAAAGAAAAATCTCAAATAAACATCCTAAACTTACATCTAAAAGGACTAGAAAAACATCAAACAAAGTCCACAGTGAGTAGAAAGAAAAAAAATCAGATCAGAGCAGAAATAAATGACATAGAAACTAAAAAAGCAAACAACAACAACAACAACAATTCAAGGGATTTATGAATCCAGGCGCTGGTCTTTGAAAAAATAAATAAAGTTGACAAACCTTTAACCAGATTCATGAGGAACAAAATAGAGAGGAACCAAATAAAATCAGAAATGAAAGGTGAGAAGTGGCAACTGATAACGCAGAATACAAAGGATTGTAAGAAATTACTATGAACAACTATATGCCAAGAAGTTGGACAATGTGGGCAAAATGGGTATATTTCTAGAAACATACAATTTTCCATAACTGAATCAGGAAGAAAGAGAAAACCTGAGTAGACCAATAATGACTAGTAAAATTGAAGCAGTAATAAAAAAATTCCTGACACACAAAAGCCCTGGACCAGACGACTTCATAGGCAAATTTTACCCATCATTCAAAGAAGAACTAACACCTATCATTCTCAAAGCATTCCCCAAAGTTCAAGAGAAAGAAAGACTTACAAACTCTTTTTATAAGGCCAGTATTATCCCAATTCCAAACCATGTAAAGATAACAAAAAAAAAAGAAAATTACAGGCCAATATCTCTGATGAACATAGATGGTAAAAGCCTCAAAAAACTATTACGGTATTGGAACAACAATTTAAAAATAATAATATAAAAAGTATTATCAAACCAGATGCAGCAATACATCCCAAAAGCATACACCCTGTTCAAGTGGGTTTTATACAGGGATGCAAGGATGGTACAGTATCTGCAGATCAACAAATGTGATACATAACATAAACAAAATGAAGGACAAGAATCATATGATCCTATCAATACAGCTGAAAACAGATTTGATAAAATTCAGCATACATTTATGATAAAAACACTCAGCAAAATGGGAATAGAGGGAGCATTCCTCAACATAATAAAGGCTGTATACAAAAACCTATTGCCAACATCATACTCAATGGGAAAAAAACTAAAAGCATTTCCCCTAAGATCAGGAAGAAGATGGGCATCTGCCATCATTACTCTTATTCAACATAGTAGTAGAAGTCCTAACCACAGCAATCAGAAAAGAAATAAAAGGCATCCAACTGAAAAAGAGGAAGTAAAGCAGTCTTTATTCATAGACAAAATGATATTACATATAGAAAACTCTATATGTTCCCCACCCAAAATTACTCATCCTAATAAATGCATTTGGAAAAGTAGCGGGATACAAAGTCAATATTCAGAAATCTATGACATTTTTATTCACCAGTAAGGAACTATCAGAAGAGAAACTAAGAAAACAAATCCACTTACTATTTCAATAATAATAATAATAATAATAATAATAATAATAATAATAATAATAATAATGTGTTTAGGAATAAATTTAACCACGGAGTGTGGGAGGAACTCCATCCTGCAGAATTACTCCCCTTTGCCATGGATGAGAAACAAGTTGTTCCCAACATAATCTTGCTGTTCTGGTGGGAAAGGGGGTGGCAATTTCCTCTAGTGGAGAATGCTCTGAGCCCTTCTCCCAAATGGCTTTTATTGGGTAATGGTATGTGTAGGTGTATACATGCATAGCTCATCAATCAAAGTCAAAAAGGCTATAGTCATACAAAAACAGGTATTATTTATAGATAACAATTGAAGGAAAACAGAGATTTGTCATAGGTCAGTGTCTGTTAGTCATGCTGATGCCAGAGGGTCTTTAAGACATGTTTCATGAGATAAGGACTTTACTCTTTATGCCTTGAACTTGAAGATCAGGTTTGTATGGACAGGACTATACCAAGCAAGGCAAGCTTCAAAGGATACAATGTATTTATCAGGCCTGATTTCCCCAGGAACCCTTGGTGTTAGAGTCAGGTCATGTCTGCCACCTGTGTTACCTGGTTTTCCAAGGACACTGACTAGCTTCTTTCAGAGCCTGCTCTCTTGGGGCTGCAATCTCCAAAACCACACAGAGTGGTCCCCAACAACGGAGGTAAAATACCTGTGCACATAAAACTATAGGATAGGACATGGAAGAAAGAAATTGAGCATGCTACAAATAAGTGGAAGCATATTTGGTATTCATGGGTTGGAAGGATTAACATCATTAAAATGTCCAAAGTAATCTATAGATCCAAAGCAATTCCTATTAAGATACCAATGCCATATCACACAGATCTAGAACAAATACTCCAAAAATTTATATGGAGAAAAAAGTCCCCAAATAGCCTCAGCAATCTTGAGAAAGAAGGAACAGGTTGAAGGGGTAACAATAGCTGGTATCAAATTATACCACAAGGTCACTAATCAAAACAGTCTGGTACTGGCATAACAGCAGACACACAGATCAATGAAACTGAAATAAACTCTTATTTTTATGGTCAATTAATATTTGACAAAGGAGGTAAGAGTATACGGTGGAGTAAGGACAGTCTCTTCAATAAATGGTGTTGGAAGGACTGAACTGGTACATGCAAAAACAAAAAAAAGAAGAAGAAGAAGAATCTAGAACATCATCTTACACCATACACCAGAATAAAATCACAATGGATAAAAGACATAAATATGAGGTATGATACCATATAAATATTAGCAGAAAACACAGGCAGTAAAATTTTTAATATCTTGCACGGCAATATTTTTTGCTGATTTAACCCCTAGGGAAAGGGAAATAAAGGACAAAGTAAACAATTTGGACTACATCAAATTAAAAATCTTTGGCACAGCTAAGGAAATCATCATCAAAATGACAAGGGAACCAACATGGCATGGCATCTATCATTAGCATGGGAGAACATATTTGCCAAAGATACACTGGAAAAGGGTTTAATCGCCAAAATATATAAAGAGCTTATATAACTCAACATCAGGAAGACCCAAATACCAACTAAAAAAGAACAAAGGACCTGAATAGACACTTCTCCAAGGAGGATATATAGATGGCCCATAGACATATGAAAAAATGCTTAATATCACTAGCCATCAGAGAGATGCAAATTAAAATCACACTGAGTTATCGCTGCATACCTGCCATAATGACTATCATTAATAAATCAACAAACAAGTGCTGGAGAGGATGTGGACAAAAGGGAACCCCAGTGCACTGTTGGTGGACATGAAGACTGGTATGGCCAATGTGGAAAACTGCAGAGAATTTCCTCAACAAACTAAAAATGGAACTGCCTTTTGACCCAACATTTCTGCTCCTGGGAATATACACTAAGAATCCCAAGACACCAATTCAAAAGAATTTATGCACCTCCATGTTAATAGCAGCACTATTTAAAATAGCCAAGATTTGGAAACAGCCTAAGAGCCAATCCATAAATTAAAAGACTGTGGTACATTTACACAAAGGAATACTAGGCAGCAGAAAGAAAGAATGAAGTCTTACCCTTTGTGACAGCATGGATGGAACTGGAGAGTATTGTGCTAAGTGAAATAAGCCGTGCAGTGATAGACAAACCCCATATGACCTCAGTTATAAGAGAAATCTAATGGACAAAACAAGCTAATGGGAAAAATAGAACCAGAGGCATGAAATCATAAAACACACTGACAGATGTAAAAGCAAAGGGAAGAGGCAGGGACTGATTGAAAGAAGGTGAAGGAATTAGTAAAAGAACAAAAACGAAGGACCCATGGACCACACTGAGGTGATTGACTATGGAAGTGGGGTGAAGGATACTCTAAGGCCAGCGAAGGGGGAAAAATTGGGACAACTATAATAGCATAAACAGTAAATCATTAAAAAAGAATACCTTCAGCAGATTCATAAAGATGAGTGATATCAAACCAAGATTCAAAGCTGTAAGAGAAATGATTACAGGTTAAACTATCACATAAAACAATGATAATAACAAGTGTTTTACATTTTTAATCTATATTAACTTGAACATTAAAAAGTCAGAGTTTTAAAAACTATTGACTTTGGATAGAGAGGAATGGAGAAAAAGAGAAAACATCGATTTTTTCTTTCACTTATTTATGCGTTCATTGCTTGATTCTTTTTTTTTTTACAGGACATCACTTTTTTTTTTTTACTTTTTCACTAGTTGAACTATAAAAACTTCATACAGCACTTAAATTTACAAAAACATTCAAGGATTATGTTTTTATTATAAACAATATTTAAGGGTTTATTTTTCATCAATTATTTTATTGTTCAAGTACAGTTGTCTGCATTCACCCCACTCCCACTCCCCTCCCACGCCAGCCATTACTTGACTCTTGTATGTGCCCTGACAGATTAACCCGCAAACCTGGTGTATAGGGAGAATGCTCTAACCAACTGAGTTACCTAGCCAGGACGACATGACATTTTTTAATATATATTCTATTGGTTATGCTATTAAAGTTGTCCCATTTTTCTTCCTTTTATTCCCTTCTGCACTGTACCCCTGTCCCACTAGCATTCCACCACCTTAGTTCATGTCCATGGGTCATACATACAGGTTCTTAGCCTTCTACATTCCCCACACTATTCTTAACCTCCCCTTTTCTATTTTGTACCTACCATTTATGCTTTTTATTCCCTACACCTTTTCCCCCATCTCTGCCCCCTACTGATAACCCTCCCTGTGATCTCCATTTCTGTGGGTCTGTTCTTTTTCTAGATGTTTGCTAAGTTCACCTTTGTTTTTATTTTTTTTTATGGCCAGTTGATAGTTGTGGGTTTGTTGTCATGTTACTGTTCATAGTTTTGATCTTCTTTTTCTTAGGTAAGTCCCTTCAACATTTCATATCATAAGGGCATACTGATGATGAACTCCTTTAATTTTACTTTATCTGGGAAGCACTTTATATGCCCTTCCATTCTAAATGATAGCTTTGCAGGATACAGTAATCTAGGTTGTAGGTCCTTGCTTTTCATGACTTTGAATACTTTTTTCCAGCTCCTTCTTGCCTGCAAGGTTTTGATAAATCAGTTGAGAGTCTTATAGGAACTCCTTTGTAGGTAACTGTCTCCATTTCTCTTGCTGCTTTTTAAGATTCTCTCCTTATCTTTAATCTAGGGTAACTCAGTGATGATGTGCCTTGATGTGGGCCCAACTTATTTGGAACTCTGAGCTTCCTAGACTTCCTGGGAGTCTATTTCTTTGCCCTATTAAGGAAGTTCTCCTTCATTATTTTTTCAAATATGTTTTCAATTTCTTGGTCTTCCTCTTCTCCTTCTGGCACCCCTATGATTCAGATGTTGGAAGTTTAAAGTTGTCCCTGAGGTTCCTAAGCCTCTCCTCAGTTTTTTGAATTCTTGTTTCTTCATTCTGCTCTGGTCAAATGTTTATTTCTTCCTTCAGCTCCAAACCATTGTTTTGAGTCCTGGTTTCCTTCCTGTCACTGTTGGTTCCCTGTACATTTTCCTTTCTTTTACTTAGCATAGCCTTCATTTTTTTCATCTAATTTGTGACCATATTCAACCAATTCTGTGAGCATCCTGATTACCGGTGTTTAGACCTGTGTATCCGATAGGTTGGCTATCTCCCTGTTGCTTAGTTCTATTTTCTGAGCTTTGATCTTTTCTTTCATTTGGGCCATATTTTTTTGTCTCATCCTGCATGTTATGTAGCAAAGGTTGGAGACATAGGTATTCACTGGGGGTCGGGGGAGGCTGTATCACTGTATTCTGGTGCTGTATGTGGAGTAGGGGTCTGAGAGGGAACAATTCTGCTTCCTTATCTCTTGACTGGCTTTCAGTCACTTCCCCCGCTACCCAGAAGCAAATTGGACCCTTCTGGCACTGATTCCCAGGTGGGTGGGTTTGTGTAAATCTAGGACCCTGTAGGTCTCTCCAGCAAAATCTCCTGTGATGCTGGGAGTTTACCCTGCTGCCACAATCCCATAGGTTTTCATAGCCAGAGATTTTGAGGCTTTATTTCCCCATGCTGCAGCCCTGGGTTATGCAGTCTATCTCTCTCCACAGTTGTTTTTCATGGTTTATCTGCACACAGCTGTGGGATGGCCTGGTCTGCCAGCTGCCTTTTTGCCCACCATAGACCTCTAGCCACCACCTTGCTGCAAGTCCTCTCCTCCCCAGCTGCCCATCTCCACCCCTCCCACCAGTCTGGATGAATATTTCTTCATTAACTCCTTGGTTGTCAGACTGCTGAAGAGTTCAATTTTCTGGCGGTTCTGGTTATTTTTCATTTTTAAATTTGTTGTTGTCCTTATTTTGGTTATGCAAGGAGGCAAAGTGTATCTACCTAAGCCTCCATCTTGGCTGAAAGTTTTGCAACATGAAATTTTTTTAATTAAAATCTTTAGGGTAACGTTGGTTAAAAACCTATATAAATTTCATATGTACAAATTTAAAATAATACATCTGTATATTCTATTGTGAGTGCACCACCCTATCTCTAGTCTCCTTCTGTTGCCATATATTTCACACCCTTTACCTTCCACTGATCCTATCCCCACTCATCTTCCCCTCTACTAATGACAGTTCTGTTGTCTGTATCAATGAATTGGTTTTTTCTTGTTTTTTTCTACTCTCCACAAGCAGGCCAGAGAATGCTGAAGAAAAAACAATATTTACACAAAAGTTCATACAAAGTGCATGTTGAGAAATCAGTCTGCACGTAGCATTTATAGATTTTTGGATTATAAATGTTCAATTGCACTTATGCAAGGCACATTAATGGATCTCTGCATAGTCCTCGCGATTTGCCTTTATTGTTGGATTCTCCTCTTCCTGTGGAACTGAAGCTATGCCCAAGGGAGCTGCCACTTGGCCCTACTCCTCTCCCTATTGCTGGAAATCTTCTACAGATAAATATTAAGAACGTCAAGGAATACCTAAGCAAGCTTAAGTAAGATTAATTTTCTTCCAATTGTTTGCAATGAGTAGATAAGACAGCCCTATTTCTAAGTAAAATGTGGTCCTAGACACCATACTTTAAAGAAATAGTTTGATCTTCTTTCTCAAAATTATAGAAGATATTCAGAGTTGTTTATGGTTCCATGTAAATTTTTGAAAGGTTTGTTCTATCTCTTTGAAATATACCATTGGTACTTAAATAGGAACTGCATTAAATGCCTAAATTGCTTTGGGTAGTATGGACATTTTGATGATGTTAATTCTTCCAATCCATGAACATGGTACATGCTTCCTCTTGATTGTGTCTTCCTTAATTTCTTTCTTCAGTGTTGTGTAGTTTTCTGAGTACAGATCTCTTACCTTTTTTGTTAAGTTATTCATAGGTACTTTATTTTTTCTTGTTGTATATCAAATTGGATTCTTTTCCTGATTTCTGTTTCCAATATTTCATTTTAGGTGTACAAAAATGCCTTTGATTTTTAATATTGGCTTCATATCCTGCTGTTTTGCCAAGTTCATTTGTTAGGTGAAGTAATTTTTTGGTGGAGTCTATAGGATTTCCCATGTACACTATCATAACATCTGCAAACAATGACAGTTTTGCTTCCTCCTTTCTGATTTGGATGGCTTTTATTTCTTTTTCTTGTCCGATCGCTGGGACAAAAAATACTATGTTGACTTCCAATACTATGTTGAATACAAGTGGTGAAAGTGGAAATCTTTGTCTTGTTCTTGATCTTAGTGGGAAAGCTTTTAGTTTTTACCCATTGAGTATGATGTTGGCGGTAGGTCTGTTGTATATGGCCTCACCATATCTGATATGAAACTGTATTATAAGGCCACTGTAATCAAAACAGCCTACTACTTGCATAAGAACAGACATATAGATCAATGCAACAGAATAGAGAGCCCAGAAAAAAACCCAAGTCTCTATGGTCAGTTAATATTCAATGAAGAGAGCAGAAGCATAAAATGGAGTAACAACAGCCTCTTCAACAAATGGTGTTAGGGGAGCTGGACAGCTACATGCAAAAAGATGAAACTAAACCACCAGCTTACACCATACACAAAATTATATTCAAGGTGAATAAAAGACCTAAATATAAGTCATGACACCGTAAAAGTTCTTTAAGAAAACATAGGCAGGAAAATCTCAGATAGTCTAGGCAGCAATATTTTCACTGATATATCCCCTAGCGCAAGGGACATAAAGGAAAGAATAAACAAATGGGACCCCATCAATAAAAAGCTTATGCACGGCTAAGAAAACATATTAAAGTGAAAAGATATTTGAAAATGATACTTTGAACAAGGGTTTGATCACCAAAATGTACAAAGAACTCACAGAACTCCACTCCAGGAAGACAAACAACCCAATTAAAAAATGGGCAAAGGACTTCAACAGACATTTCTCCAAGGGAGACATACAAAGGGCCTGGAGAGATATGAAAGGGTGCTCATCATCATTAGCCAGCAGAGAGATGCAAATTAAAACCACAATGAGAAACCACTTCACACCAGTGATAATGGCCATTATAAACAAAGCAACAAACAAGAAGTGTTGGAGAGGATGTGGAGAAAATGGAACCCTAGTGCACTGTTGGTGAGTATGCACGCTGGTACAGCCACTGTGGAAAACACTATAGCATTTCCTCAAAAACTAAAAATGGAACTGCCTTTTGACCTGGGAAGTCCGCTGCTGCAATTATATCCTAAGAACCCTGAAACACCAATCCAAAAGAATCTATGCACCCCAATGTTCATAGGTGCACAATTGACAATAGCCAAGTGAAGGAAGCAACTTAAGTGCCCATCAGTAATTAAATGGATAAAAAATCTAGTTCTGGCTGGTGTAGCTCAGTGGATATAGTGAAGGCTGTGAACCAAAGGGTTGCTGGTTCAATCCCCAGTTAGTGCACAATTACATGGTCCTTGTACTTTTCCACCTGACATGATTTTAAATGGCATAGAGCTAGAGGTATTCAGAAGGGAATGAGAACTATGAGGTGATTGTTAAATTGCCAAAAGAAGGAATTCCCTGTACATATTGTGAGTTAGGACTTCTTTCTAGTAATTAATCTTTTGGTGAACTCTAATAGCAATGAAACTACATTCAACTTTTGAAAAAAAATAAATTTATGGCATCACAACACTTAATTTTCCTAAAGCCACATTGATGTGAAGTTAGGGAAATAACTAAAGGTTCAAAAACTTTCAGTTTCTATTATATTTGTTCAATGAATGAGTGAATAACTGCTCTACTCATAGTTATTTATATAGCAATACTGCTCTAAATATTAAGGAGCTTATCTGGGGCAACTGGGAGTCCAGAAAGTTGAGTTGCAACCAAAAAAAGATGGTGTCTGCAGTGTGGGAGAGAGACTCAACACAGGGACCCTGGAGGCTGTTCATTCAGCTCTCTTCCCAGAGCTACAAACTCCAGTCTCTCCTCACACAACTCTAGACTGCTCTGCCCTTACTCCACTGGAGCCCAGGGTAAGTGGTTGAAATGAGATTTTGTGCACTGGCCATTTAAAAGGGCACCTGCATCTCTAACAGACTCCTGACTCTCTCTGGTGGACAGATTCCCTGCTGATTTACACAGCCAGATGTTATGTGGTGCCTCTTCCCAGACTGGTGCTCTGGGAAGAGGAGCCTCGCTTAGG
>PVKM010043960.1:0-12366 GCA_004027735.1 Carollia perspicillata | reverse complement strand
ATGACATCACCAACTCTGGTGCTTGCTTATCTGATTTCCCCGAATATGACCACACCTGTCTGCTTTTCTATAACACATCCTGGCCTCTGAGACTAGAAGCAACTTCCAGCTCCTCCTACCCAGCCACCCCTCCACAGCCATGCTTTTCCTGGCTGGAGTGGGCCTGCCCCACCCCTAAGCAGTTGTCCTAAAAGAGCTGTACATTTTCTTCTCGTCCACAGCCTTAGTTACATGCCTGTACTTGTTTAAAGTTCTGCCAGTTTGGAGGGAAGGGTCTCAAACCGAAAAGCATAATATAGTGTACATCACATATACTGGGAGAAGAGAACTGCTAAGCCGCCATTCAGCCATTGACTTAGTGCGACCACATGGACTACAACAGCTTCAAGATCCAGACTCCTAAAGGAGAGTTATGTTCTTACTTAAGACACTTGTATCACATGCATGTCTGTGAAGTGTAGCAAGGCCTCCAGTTCCCCGAATGTGCTTCGCTTGCTCATGTGCCATTTTCAGCCATTTTCAGTCATTTCCTCAACATGCTCTAAGCGTAGTCCTCCCAAAGGTCGTGTCTTACATCTTTTTAACTTGTTAGAGACTTGCACAGTATTTCCTTTTTTTAATCCTAAATCACAAATCATCTTCCAATATTCTAGTATTTCAACATGACAATGAATATATGTTTAGAGTGTCCCAAGTTCATTTACCAGCAAATAACTTTGGCTAATTATTTTTAAATATGTTATCTCTATTAAGTGTAAATATGTTATCAATAGTCGTAATTCATCTTTCTCCTAGAGACCTCAGGGTATGTGTGTTTTGTTTGACTCCTTCCACTGTTAGACATCATGAGTACCATAGATGTCTGTTCTCTTTGGGGGTTTGCTGTTTGCCTTCCTCTTCCTGTGTGAGAGCGAAGGAAATGTGTTGTCTTCCCATCGACCCACCACTCCATGATGTGTGTCCATTTCATTGACAGTTATTCAGTTTGGGTTTGTCACCTTATTTGTGGCCTCTTTTCCACTGGCCCCTCTGTTGGCTCTGGTGAACAATATATTGGAAATAAGAGTGGACGCGTGGAAAATGACTACCCAGTATAGACGCATGGTGCCAGAAAAAGCCCAGGACATCGGAGCGTGGCAGCCCATCATGCAAGGAATAGCGATTCTGGCTGTGGTGACCAATGTGAGTAGAACCAAGGCCTCACAGGGTGAACACCTGGAAAAGGCTGAGAGTGCATTAGCCTTGCTACCTGAGGAATCAAATGTTTGGGATTCCTTAAAATGGGAGAAAGTTGCCAAGACTATTATCCGTATAAACAACACCGTTGTACTACTTGTAATTGTTATTTTTAAATGTAATTGTTATTTTTAAATGTATTTTGCTTGTTTATAATCATTACTCATGATTTGCTAAGTCAAGACCCCTTATAGAGGCAGTTGCTAAGAAGAGTAACCATTATATTATTGTTGCACGTTTGTTCTCAAGTTTTTATTCAATAGCATGGTCGTAATAAGAGTAAATCCTGACTTTCAATCCTCACATGACTGTAAAAGGAGTTATCCACGAGTGCTTTGTACTGGAGATAGAAATCTATCCCTTTAGAATGTGAGGACTCTAAAAGGACAGCATCATTCTACCCTGTTTTAGCATCTATACCAAATTATCTGCTTAACATATTAACTAACTACTTGGTGATGAGGTATAAACACTTTATGCATTCACAGTCGGTATTACCTTCCTTGTCTCCTAGGGCAGGGGTTCTTTAAGGAGGCAGCTTTAGCAGGGGGCTCATCTCTCATCCCCACCCGAGCCACTCTGGTTATTAGCTACACAGCGTCATGCCCTGCATGTACCCAGGAGCTGTGGGGGAACGAACTCAGTTGTTCACCACCTGTACTGATTGTGGACCTGTCCGAACAGTCGGTCTCTTTCTCTCCCCCAGCCAACAGGGAACTAGCTCTCCAGGGGGCCTCCTGCCCTAACAGTGTCACTACAACCAGGGATGTTTCTTCCCTTATTTCACTCCCTGGCCACAGTCCCCAACAGCACCATATCCGTTTTAATTTCTTCATCAAGCCCTGAGTCCCTAGCCTTTTCCCCACAAGCGCGTGCCAAAACAGAACAGAATCGGGCAGAGCCATGGGTCAGGTTCCGGGATGGGGAGGCTGCTGAGCACAGCCGACTCCGTGGCCAGCCGGAGGCGTCAGCCCCCAGCAGGGCAGCATCCTGCTGCGTGGCTATGGCCAGGCCTTAACTCGCAGAGCCCATGTCATTGTCCATGCATTGACGATTCTCCGTCACACACTTTGAGAATATCAGGTACCACACAGGGTGGCTAGGGAATTCAGTGAGCTAACGTGTGCAAGGCACAGAGCCTGGCCCTCGTGGGGTGTCAGCTGCCGCTGCTTCTCCTCTTAGTCAGTCGTCATCATCAGTGACTCCGTGTCGACTTTGACAGGTGTCTAAACTAAGGCACAAGAATTTCACAGTGTGTCACTGTCTGGACAATGGTTGGTTACGGTTTTACACAGGAAAGCAAGTTACCTGGAACCCAGCTATCACCCCAAGAACCCTCAATTTATCTGAATCCCATATTATTCCTCATTTTTTTGGAGAAAGTTCCAGATCACACACACAAAGCAACTATCAGGTCATATCAGTTTCCATTCGTCCAGATAGCCCACACCGTCAACAGCCACTGTGCTGCGAAATGAAGACTGATGTTGAGAAAGCTGTCAGTGAGGCCTGTCAAGTTCCGCAGGCATAAGAGAATGAGTCTGCCATGTTCAATACTCGCTGTACAACAGTAAGCGTGGCAGGGGCGTGGACTTGGGCGCTGTGGGAAGATTTTCAGCAACAAGGTTTGAAACTGAAAGAGTTTTCATCTGACCTTCAGCTAACCGGAAAATTCAATTGAGTCACACTCCTCATTCCTCAAGCGTCTGGTTTGATTGTATTAGGCACCTTTTCCTAGTATCCGCAGCCTGGCTCCACTCCATTAGCACAGATGGAGTATCGGCAGTGTTGCCAGGGCTGCTCTGTGTGTGTGTCTGAGGGTGTGCACACACAGGCACACTAACACCCGTTCGCTGGTGCCGCTGCCTCTTACCCAAATAACCGAGGCCTCGTTTTCTTATACATGGACGTTGTCCCCTTGCCTGCCTACTATGTGCCTCCCCCGTCTGATGTGCACAGCGAAGCCTACCTTTCTGCAATGGGAGCACTTTGAACTGTAGGGAGAAGGGAGTAGCTACCAGGGATGAGAATGGACAGTAAGCAGGAGTCAGGTTCACAGTCATTCTTTTTAAAGCTGCTCGTTCAGTAATAAGCTGAATTGACATTATTGTACCGTGCCAGAGCATCAGCTATGGAAGACCAATTTTAATTTATTTTGATATAAATGGAAAATGGTGTTTGAACAGCATGGGGAATGAGGCACACGGAATTTATTTGTACTCTTGCAGCATGTCTCAAAGCCGCTCAATTCGGGAGGGGAGAGTGTCTTGTCAGAAGATAATAGAATTAACTTCCTTGTCAGAATTTTTGTAGCTTCCTAAAGCACATCTGGTGGTTCTATAAAAAGCTATCGTTGAGTAAATTAACAAAAAATGTTAATCTGTTGAAATCTGGAAAAAATATTCTTGTATTACAACACCCCCCCACCACCACTGACAGACAGGCGGGTGTGCGCGCGCACACACACACACACACACACACACAAATATTTCGTGGCAGAGGAAATGGCAGAGCTGGTTCCATAGGGGATATCTTGCAATAGAAAAGCCTCTTAGTTGTTTTTCTTGCTCTGCCTGAGATACTGTTTGTTGGCTTGTGGTCTCACTGTGTCTAAACCATATGTTCAGGAGAATACTATTAAAAACCATATTGTGCCAAAAAGATGTCTGTTCTTCTGCTTCAATAAATGACTAAATCAGTGAGCTTTGTTTATTCACATAGAATTTGGATCGAAATATACTTTTTCCTTTTTTTCTTCCTTTAAACCAAGATTAAAGCTAAACTTAAAATTTTTCAGAGAAAATTCATGTGATGCACAATAATTTACAGCTGAATAGGTGTCTGCGTAGTTTAGACCCAGGTTTAAGTTTGACCCATATTTATTCCTTTAATCTGGAAATACATTAAACTTTCTTACCTGATAATTTATAATATTCATAACTTTATCCATTTAAACTTTTGGAAGTGTAGAGGCTTAAGATGCCAGATCTAACAATACAGACGTCATTGCTTGACTATGCGAATGGAGCAACCCCAAATATTTATTGCTGTGTACATTTTAACAAAATTTACAGGTTATTGCTCTTTAACCAAGCAGCATACATAAGTATATACTGACAGTTTAAAATAAATCAGACTATAGGCTGAATTGTCTGAACAATTATGTAGAGCCCTGGCTGGTGTGGCTCAGTGTATTGAGCACTGGCCTGAGAACCAAAGGGTTGCCAGTTCAATTCCCAGTCAGGGCACATGCCTGGGGTGTGGTCCAGGTCCCCAGTAGGGGATGTGCAAGAGGCAACCACACACTGATATTTTTCCCTCTTTTCTCCTCTCTCTAAAAATAAATATTAAGTGTGTAGATTCTATAAAGAAAAAAGTATGAATCTATAGGCTATTAACTAGATCAAGGAAAATGTATTTTATGCAGTTTATATTTCTATTTTTAAGTGGCAAATGATTAAAAATCAGTTTTGTATTAACTATTTAAAAAGGAATTATATAAAGCCAAATTATTTTTGGAATATTGATTTTATATTATGTATACAAAAGGGTCTTCTACATCGAAATCATAAATGATTTAAATTATATTGACTAGAGCGCTATGGTTGATTGAATTTTGTTATTCTATAAGTTTTGAAAATAAAATTATATACATTACATGCAAGCAACTCTTGAATTTTCTACAATACTAGAGTTCACAATTATTCTTACTGAAGAAACATAATAACAGGTTGCTTATGAACCACAGAAAGACTTCTAGACATTTCTTAGAATTGAAGACCAAATGGAAAGTATTCTACTTTAAAGCAGCTGCTCAAAGATTCTAGGATATTCACTGTCTGTATCCATTTGTTATAGATATAGTTAGGAAAGAATTAAGATTTCTGAATCCTTAATTTTAAAAACAATCAACTGACGAAACTGTGATTCTGGCCCGTTTGTTAACACAGCTGCGAAGGCTCTAACTTAATGCCCCTCTCTCATTTTCCTCCCAATACAGGCCATGATCATTGCCTTCACGTCCGACATGATCCCCCGCCTGGTGTATTACTGGTCCTTCTCTGTCCCTCCCTACGGGACCCACGCCCACCACACCATGGAGGGGTACATCGACAACTCTCTCTCCATCTTCAATGTCGCAGACTTCCAAAACAGAAGCTTGGAAAACCCATACTCTAGGCGTGGTAACTACACCACATGCAGGCAAGTTCCACCGATGTGTTTAGGAGAAAAGTTTTAGAAATGAGGAGAGACTGAGAGTTCCAAAAAGCAAAACTAATTCATTTGTTAAGGCTGTGTTGTTCAAGCACAGCCTGACGACACTGAGTGATGACAAACTAGCACCCTCACTTAACAAAGAAATGCGAAGACAAGAAATGCGAATACCGAACATTCTGCATTGATTTTAATAGCTGGTTATGTCAGCTGTGGACAGTATACTTGAACTAAATTACCAGGTGATGAAGTCTGTTGACTATAGGTCGAGTGTTTTTGTTCACTCAGAGCCTTAAACCTAAAGGAGGATTTAAAATTTATTTAGTTCCACTCTTCAAAGCGTTCTTTGATTCAGGTTCTTAACAACATAACCAAGAAACCAGAAATAAGCCCCAAATAAATGTTTCAAAGTTACACATTATAGAGCCTCTTCAGAATTCCACATTGAATCTGCTTTATATAACTCCTCTTCTAGGTCTGATAGGTTACAGGAAGAAAATTGGAGATATGCTACCTGAGGGAGAGACACTAACAGCAGTAGTTCATGGCATCTGACACCAAGGAAATTAGCAAGAGAATTTTAACAAGTAGACAGTACTCTCCATAGGGGAGAGAGCCCCATAGCTAAGTGAGCCCTGATGACAGCATTATATAAATTTATAAACATGTTTCTGAAAATACACTCAGTTGTTTTTGTTATACTCTTGAGAAAGCAAGGATAAAACTCTGGCAAAAAAAATTTTAAGATTCTTTTTTCTTTTTACAAAGATAAAATCTGTCATTGTCACCATTTTCCTATTGCGTGTGAAGTTTTGCTGGCATAGTATTTCAGGGTTTTGTTACCCTGAATTAAACCCTTGGAGATCATTTATGTGATGTCCAATTTTAAAAAGTCATTGTATTAAATATGACCTGTCTTTTAATGAGCCCTTTTGTACAGAATTAGATCAAAAAGAATGATCTCCTGATCCGCCTCTGTCTCATTCCCAGGTATCGTGATTTCCGGAACCCTCCTGGACACCCGCAGGAGTACAAACACAACATCTACTACTGGCATGTGATCGCTGCCAAGCTGGCTTTTATCATTGTCATGGAGGTAGGAGAAATTTATGCACCTCGCAATGGTTTGTATGGCAGAGTATTTGCATACCTTCTACCAGCTTTATGCGTAGCCCGCCCTGACTTAAAGTGTACAATATATTCTTATCTCATGCTAATAATTACTTGAGGACATTTATTAATCACATTTGACCTGAGAATACCCATAGAGCTTCCATTAATTAAACGAAGTTGCTTATCTGCTTTAAAAGTTAAACGCATGTCGTGTGCTAAAGGGATCCCGTTCTTTCCAATTCTGTACTACTTGTTGGTGGTGGGGGCACTGGGCTACATATTAGGCAGAGAAGGACCTTATTCAAAATGAGTAAGTTGTGACCTCTGCCCTTTGTGGAACTTATTGTTCTCATAGTATTACTTGTGTTATTTTTATTGATTTTCATAGTAAACCTTTCTACATTTTTTATATCCCTAAAATATATAAAAGGATTCCTGAAGTACAGTATCTGGTACGCAGCCAGAGTCACTGGCTATATTCAGAGAGATAGTTACCGAAGAGCTTGCTGGACTAGATCCTGTGAGGGCCATCTCACTATAAAACATTTAGAATCAGCATAAAACATAGTTTCCTTTGCATTTTTGAGCTCACCAGAAGGGAGGAGAATCTACAAAGAGGAAAGAGAAAAACAGGTGACGAGCTAAAAGGAAGTGGTGGGCCACAGGCACGCCTGGAGTTCAGCAGCACTTGGAGAGCAAGTGCTGTGAACAGTGTCTCCAGCTAAAAGCTCAGGGAGACCAGGATGGGGGTGGGGGAAGTAGGAGCAAGAGCTGAGCTTGAGACTCTAGGATTTAGCTAGGGGTCCCAAAAAAACATCTCAGGCAGAAGTAAATGTATCTCTTCTTTGGAGAAAGGTGCCCTCAATGTAGATCCCAAGTTTTTGTCAAATTGAAATAATCAAAAACAAGCAAGCATTCCAGTCTCTATGGCAACAGATGTAAATGCAGTAGTCTCCTCTCCACCACCACTTCAAAACTATAACTAAAACTACAGAACAACCATCACTGGGGACCACCTGAAGTCTAGCTGAACAGAAGTCCTATAACTAGAGATACAGAGAAAAAGCCTCAATGAGACTGGTAGGAGGGGCAGAGACAAGGAATCCGCTGGTCCCACACCCATGTGCAGCAGATAAAAATAAGGAGGGATATCTCAGCTGTGAAACTCTGAGGAGCCAGGGATGCCAGCCCCACACTGCGCAGCCCTGTCCAGTGTTCCAGTGCCAGGTAGAGAAGTCCCCAAAACTTTCAGCTGTAAAAACCAGCAGGGATTGTGGCTGAGTGACTTGGAGGGCTGCTCATCTCAAGCGTTTCTCTTAAAGGGCGAACATGGACTTACTCGCTTTGAGATCCAGAGCTGGGGAAATAGCTCAAAGGCATCAAAGACCTATCCAGAGGAACTGAATTGTCTGTCATCAGGGCGAGCGCTGAAAGGCAGCTTTCTCCCAAACTGAATTGTTAACAAAAGCCACCATGCCTTTGCTGAGCCCGCCCCCCGCCGTCTCAGGTGCAGAGTGATGACTGATGCCATGAGTTTCCATTGGCTAACACTGTTCTGCTCTGCTGACTCCCTGAGACCTACCCCCACCCCATTTTCAGCCTCGCCCTGCCCCCAATCTGAGTCTAGTGGCTTTTCCATATAAGTGGCCTGTTTTTGGTTCATGCTGCAAACTTTCCTAAAATCTCTCAAATAAGTAGCACCTGGCCTCAGTGTACCCCATACATACATCATGCTAAGTGGCTCTGGGCACACACAGCAGCTGACTTTGGCTTGCACCCTCCCAAGAGACCCCAGAAGCAACACATCCCATGGCCAGTCTCAGATGACACCAGAACACCACCCAACCACCTCCACAGATGACACACTTAAAAGTCAGACCCTGCAGGCACCAGAGCCCCACTAAAGTGAATCCCGGTACGTAGTGTCGGCCCCCACACAACAGCTCCTCTGCTGAAGTCATGGCCAGTCCTTACAACCAGTCAGCCTGCAGGTTAGTCCATCCAAGAGCAGACAAGGCTCAACTACAACAGGAGGGTCCACATAACCCCACAAGGAACACACCCAGGTCAGGTGACAAGGGAGACTTTGCCCCATAGGACCCCAACTATGTAAGGCCACTCTACCAAGATGGGGAGATGTAACAGCTCTACCTAATACATAGGGAAAAAACACAGGGAGTAAGCCAAAATGAGGAAACAAAGAAACATGCCCCGAATGATAGAACAGGAGATAGTTCCAGAAAAAGAACTAAGTGAAATGGAGGCAAGCAATCTACCTTACACAGAATTTAAAACAGTGGCTTATACAAGAATGTTCAAGGAATGCAGTGGGAACTTACACAGCATAAAAGAAGACATAGAAACCACCAAAAACAACCAGTCAGAAATGAAGAATATAATAACTAAAATGAAGAATACATTAGAGGAAATCAAAAGTAGAATACATGAAGGAGAGGTTTGATTCAGTGATTTGGAAGATAAGGTAGCAGAAAACGCCCAATCAGAATAGCAAAAATGAAAAAGAATCTAAAAAATGAGGATACTTTAAGGACCCTCTGTGACAACATCAAGCACACCAACATTCACATCAGGGTTCCAGAAGAAGAGAAAGAGCAAGGAATTGAAAACCCATTTGAAGTAATAATGACAGAAAACTTCCCTAATCTGATGAAGACAATAGACAAGCCCAGGAAGCACAGAAAGTCTCAACAAGATGAACCCAAAGAGGCCCACACCAAGACACATCATAATTAAAATGCCAGTGGTTAAAGACAGAGAAAGAATCTTAAAATGAGCAAGAGAAAAGCAGTTAGTTATCTACAAGAGAGCTCCCAGAAGACTGTCAGCTGATTTCTCAACAGAAACTGGCTGAAGCGGGCTGAAGGTATGGCATGGGAATCAAAGATAGTCATGAGGTCTTCAGGACATCCTTGCATGAGGAAAAGCAAGGACCTACCACCAAGATTATACAGCAAAACTATCATTTTGAATTGAAGGACAAATAAAGAGCTTCCTAAACAAGGAAAAACTAAAGGAGTTCACCATTAACAAATGGTTATTTAAGAGAAAGAAAACTTAGTGACTTCTTTAAGTGAAAGATGAAAACAAGATAAAAAATATGAGAAATAGAATGGTAATAACTACATATCTGTCAACAGTTACTTTAAACGTAAATGGATTGAATGCTCCAATCAAAAGACAGTGGCTGAACGAATAACAAAATAAGACCCTCACGTATGCTGCCTACAAGAGACTCACTTCAGTTCATAAGACGACACACATGAAGCCTGAAAATACAGGGATGGAAAAAGATACTTCATGACAATGGAAACAAACAAAATGCTGGGTTAGCAATACTTACACGACACAAATTAGACTTTAAAACAGAAGCTATAACAAGAGAGAAAGAAGGACCCAGCAATTTCACTTCTGGATACTTATCTGAAGAAACCCAAAACACTAAATCGCAAAAACATAAGCATTCATATGTTTATTGCAGCATT
Source organism: Carollia perspicillata (assembly GCA_004027735.1). Lineage (NCBI taxonomy): Eukaryota > Metazoa > Chordata > Mammalia > Chiroptera > Phyllostomidae > Carollia > Carollia perspicillata. Next base: position 2,299 of record PVKM010043960.1, on the reverse strand, counting down.
GTTTACAATAGCCAAGGTATGGAAGCAACCTAAGTGTCCATCAATACATGAGTGGGTAAAGAAGTGATGCATACATGCGATGGAATATGAGTCAGCCATAAAAAAGAATGAAATTTTGCCATCTGCAAAAATATGGACAGACCTACAGTATAAGTGGCAAATTCAAGGCCCACAGTTCGAATCCAGCCCTCCACCCTGTTTCTACCCGGCGGCAGCGCTGAGCTCTCGCTTAACTGTTTAGGACATTTATGCAGTCCTAAAGTTACAGTCGGCCCTTTGGAGGCAGCCATGAGGCCGATGTGGCCCCTGCTGAAAATGAGTTTGACAGCCCTGACCTAGAGGGTGTTTTGCTGAGTGAAAAAAGTCAGACAGAGGAAGATATATGCCATATGATTTTACTTATATGTGGAATCTAAAAATACAAAACAAATAAGTAGAACAGAAAGACTCATAGATACAGAGAATATTTTGATGGTTGCCAGGTGGGAGGGTGAAAAAGGTGAGAAGTACAAAGTGGTGCCTACCAGTAGTCATGGGGATGTAAAGTACAGCACTGGGAGTGTAGCTGATAATATTGTAAAACTGTGTATGGTGTCAGGTGGGTACTAGATTTATCAGGGTGATTATAAGTTGTATAAATGTCGAATCAACGTTGTACACCTAAAACTAATATAATATTGTAGGTCAACTGTAACTGAAAATTTTAAGAACTATTTAAATAAAATAATGCATCTCTACAAGAAGAGATAAGACAAAAAGCAAAACAAAAAATTAACAATAATTATTGGAAATAGAAAAAGGCATGAGTAAGATTCAGCCAAAAAAACTGATTTAAACCATTCATAAAGGTTTGAATTACCAGATAAGGAATATAAATTAACTGTATATGAAAATGTTTAAACAAATAAATGACATAGTCAAAAATGATCAAACACTAAGAAACTAAAAAAAATCAATTCATTTTTAAAAAATTATTTCATAGAACTTTGAGAAATAAAAATATACAGCTGTTGAAATGAAAAGCTAACATAAGGATTAAACGGACGTTTAGGCAAATCAGAGGAAAGGATTAGTGACCTGGAAGACAGGTCTGAAGAAATTGCCCCTGACAGGTGGCAGGGAGATAAGAAAATGGAACTGCGAAAGAGATTTAAGCAATACGGAAGACGAAATGAAAAGAACAAACTTTCAAAAAAATCATAGGAGGAAAAAAAGTGGATAGTGGGGGAGAGGCAATAATCAAAGACTTAATGACCAACATTTTTTTAGAACAAATGAAAGATATCTGTTCACCAATCAGAAGGCACAAAAAACACCAGGCAGAACAGATAAGAAATGCACACTGACACACATGGTAAGGAAAATGCAGCGCACTGAATTTAAGATCTTAAATGTAATGACAGACAGACAGATGACCGATGAAGAAAATTAGAATGAGAGTAAACTATTTAACAGCAAGGTGGAAGCCATAAAATAATCTAGTATCTTCAAAATGCTAATGGTCACTATAAGTCTAGAATTAAATGAAGCTTTGAGTAATGCTTTGAGTAATTAAAAAATCTTTCTACAATGAAAACACTAGGCCATATGGTTTTATACAAGAGTGATACCAAACTTTCTAAACAAATTACTTCAACCTTATCAAACTCCTGCCGAGATCAGTAAAGGGAAATACTCTTCAACTCCTTTTTGGATCCTAAAATCAGACAAGAGAAAGGAAAATTACAAGCCAGTCTCACTCATTACATAGACACAAAGAGTCAGAATATTTTGAAAATGTACAGACTGACTCAAGCAATGTATTTTTAAAAGATGACATCAAACCATGTTGACTTTGTCACAGGGATGCAAGGGTGGTGTAACAGAAAATCCACATGTCTATGAATATCACCTGCCTTGGAAACAGCTGGGAAAAGAACCTCTTTCCTACAGCATCAACTTTTGCCTCTTGTTGTATCATTTCCAACACTCTGATCTCTCTCTCATGTCAAAATATTCTCCACCCTCCCATCACCTAACTGATCAGAAGCATTTGGCACTGCCAGTTACTCTCTCCTCCTCGAGAGTCTTCCTCACTTGGCTCCCACGAAAATATTTTTTTTTGCCTTTCCTCCTACCCCACTAAGCAGTCTCTTCTTTACGAGGCCCTTCCTTCTCTTGTCCTTAGTGATCCTGGGGCTCATTCCTTGTCTGCTTCTCTCTCTGCTCACAGCCTTGGTGATCTCACGTGGTCCATTGGCTTTAAATGCCACATACATAACAGCTCCTCACACGTGGGTATCTCCAAAACGCCTCTCTC
>PVKM010043959.1:0-12381 GCA_004027735.1 Carollia perspicillata | reverse complement strand
GGGAGCCTCTGCGGAGAAGTCTGATGCTCCCCTGTAAATGTGATACTAACAGCCGTTGTTGGCCCGAGGAATCCCTGCTGGAGAGTGGGGGAAATAAAAGGTCCATTTAGCGGGTTTGTCCTGTCCTTGGACTCCCGGGCAGAACACACAGCACCTCGTGACCAAGGCGGCCTCAGGCTGGCTGCGCTCCAGGCAGACGCCGGGGAGGCCCTCTGCTCACCAGACCACACATTGTCTCAACTGGGATGTGGTCGCCTCCGGAAGGAGAAGGATGCAAATGAGGCTCCAAGAGGCCGCTGCCCCGCCCCCTGCACTTGTTCCTTCGGGAGACCCAAGTTCATGGCTACTGTCCTGAGAACAGAACAGAAAGAGCCGCAGAGACCGGGGAGGGGGAAGCACCCAGAATTCACCAGATCAGCCAACAGGACTGTTCAAGAGACCCAGCGCAAGGAAGACAACTCCAAACCACCCTGCCTCCAAAAAATAGGATAAAAATTTAAAGTGGGGTGGCTTCAGTTTGAGGGAAGGAGTTTGGGGGATTCTCTTTTTTTCTGTTCAAAAGTAAAAAGAACTCTGAGTCTGACTCGGTCACCCAGGGTGCAGAGAACGCCATGAACACTCCGAACACTCCGTTTTCTCATCTTCTCGCAGGATATCGCACCCCAGACCCTTCAGCTCGGCGCTCTCCACTTCAGCTGCCTCATACGGAAATACCCGCCGCGCTTGGTTGCTGGGGGGATTTAATGAGATAATTAGTGGAAAACGGTTTAGGCCAATGCCCAGCACATAGTCTGGGCTCGAAAGAGGAAGACGTTAGCAGGTCATACTTTTTGCACATTCCCGAGCTGTGTCACAAAAGCTCGGAGACTGAGAGGACGGCGCTCATGGGGAAGAAGGTGGGGTGGGGAAGGGGGAAGGGAGGACAGTTTAAGCTGGCTAGTTTAAAGAGTTTAATAAGTGACTAGTTTGTACAGACTTTGGAGTTGCACAGGCCTGGCTTCCCATAACCCTGGGGAGACGCCCTGATCCCAGCTCAGCCTTTGCTGTAATAGTAGCCACTTGGTCGTGGTAATTGTTTCTTGTTTTATTTACAGAACCCTATGGCTGGGTTCAAATTCACACTGTGTAGCTGTGTGGTATTAGGCAAATTACTTAACCTTTCTGAGCCTCTCGTTCCTGACCAGCAAACTGGGGACACTGATAATGCCCACTCACGAGGTGTGCTGTGAGGGTTATATAAACTGCAAAGCCCACAGGTTAGCTCCTGGCAGCACAGGACGACCGGCCATTACCAGCAGTCACTGTAGTTTGACTTATTACTCAATCGATGCGCGCAGTCAGTCTCATTTTACTGCTCATTGCAGGGAGACACGGATGGCCACTTGGCATAGCTGGGACCCAGCTGCCGTTTCCGGTCACTGGAACTGCGCCGGGTAGCTGGGCAGGCCTCCCCATCGTCCTAGCCACTGACATTCAGTGTGCCTCGTTATTGTAAAACGGCCTTCAAAGCCCGGTCGGGTTCTATCGGATGGTTGGGGTCGCCTCCCTCCAGTCCCCTCACATCACCTTCCATCTGTACAATGACCTCTCTCCAGCCAGCGTCAAGGACATCACTTCAGAGGGTCCAGTCGCACAGACTTCAGTTCCTCGGGATGCTTCGTATCAGAAAATGTTTCGTGTCGCCGCCTCCGTTTGTCTGCACTAATGATGCCGGATACTCGCTAAACAAATGCTGATGGCCCAACACACTCACTAACGAAGATGGTTCAGGTCTTTCTGTGACATTTTAACGGAAAAAGATTTGTAACTTGAGTAAGGTGGTACACCTATATGCTGTCCGAGCCCCGCTTCGATGCCTCAAATTCAAACTTATTGGGCTGTGCCGTGGTTTTCTTTCACTTCCTATCTTCCCACCTGCTGAGCATCTGAGAGGAGTGTCCACCCTGTGGTCTGCAAGTCCTGGGACCAGCACATGCCGTGTAGCGTGTGAAGCCACCTCGCCTGGGTTCACATCCCACATTTTACCACTTAATTGCCATGCAGCCTTGGGCAAGTCACTGAAATTCTCTCTGTCTCAGTTCTGTCCAGTATAAAATGAGGATCATAAGAGTAGCAACCGCATGAGATTGCAATGAAGATTAAAGACCTAATACATGGGAAGGGCTGAGAATAGGGCCAGATGGAGGAACCACAGGAGAGGCTATGCTATTTTGCTGTTATTTTCGTTACTATTATCATTAGTGGTAACTGACAGACATGTCCCTACTCTCAGGCAGTTCCCATATCACAGCATGAAATAGAAAAATAAATGACTACATCAGTAAAATGAATCCGGTAGTAACGTGTGTCGTAACAAATGTAAAACAGAGGAATGTGATGAAATGCAGCTAGCAGACTAGTCAGGCTGGATGGTCCGAGAAGGCCGCTCTAGGATGCGACCCCGGAAGTAAGGCCTGGAATGCATCCGCCCCGGGAAGTCACGGAGGGCGAGCATCCCACCGTCAGGGAACATCAGCCCCAAAGCCACAGGCAGGAAGGAGCGTGTCTAGTTCCAGCTCAGAAAGAATGTCAGGGGGGTTGGCTAGAGGGCAGTCAGAAAGGAAATGAGGCAGGGACACGATGCTGCAGGGTGTGCACTGGCCACAGAATGTAGCCCTCGTAGGATCAGGGGGAAATTCAAGTTGTGTTCAGGTGCGAAGAGGAGCCTTTGTTGAGACTTCCAAACTCACACGGTCTCATTCGCATGTTTAAATAACCACTCTGGCTGCCATGTAGATTAGAATCACGGAGGCACACTGGGAGGCTCTTGCAATAATCCAGACCCAAACAAAACAAGCAAAAGGGAAGGCAGCTTGTATAGGAGATGGAGTCGGGCATGTTCCGAAGGAAAAGTCTGCAGGGTGTGCAGATGGGTCAACAGCACAGGTCACGGAGGTGAGTAGACTTATTTAAGGAGAAAGCTGTGCCGATGACATTCACCTTTTTTTAAAACTGTGCTTTAGATTTATCTCTGATTTAAAGCACAAAGCGACACAAAAAAAGCGAAAACTGCTAAAACGGACATAAGAAGGGATAAAGCCATGAGAACATTCTCATAAGTGTGGAGAGAGCTGGAAACCTCAAGCTGGGGGCCCTGGTCCCTAGGCAGGGCCTGCACATGGCTCTGAGCCTTAGTAAACCCCCTTGCACGGCTCGGTGCTGCACCAATACAGCATGGAAAACGGGAAACATGGATTGACAGGGTGGGGGGTGCTGGGCCCATGAACCTGGGTGATGGGTGGCTCCTCAAAGTCTCTGTGCAGTACGCAAAAGATCCAGAAGGCCCCACGTGCCCCAGCGGAGACCAGAAGAGCTAGACAGGCTGATGGAAAACAGGCCCTGACATGGGAAAGAGTAGAGGGCACAGAATAGGAATAACTCTCAACCCAGTGCCACCACTCCCAGGAGCCCAGGCAGGACCAGGCCCACTGCAGCAGACCCTGGCGACAGAGACCAGCAAGGACCCAGAGAACCACGACGGGTCCCACCATTACATCCTGCGATGGGAAACCACCTCATAACCCAAGGCGCCATCACAACAAGCAGGTTAAAGGAGAGGGGAGGGGCAGCCAAAACCCGAACATGTCCCAAAAGAGCAAGAATAACCCAAAGAAGGCTGGGATCCCAGTAATTGGCAAGTTCCAGTTCTCTTCCTTTCTAGCAGAAAAAAGGTTTAGGAAGAAAATTAGCTTATATGAAATATAAAGAAAACTGTAGCTACAGTTTTCTTAATTCATCTAATTTATAATCATTCATTTCTAGTACTGTCAAAATTTTGGTCATGGTATTAACATTAGACAAGATTAAATTCAAGCAAAATTGTTAAATCAAACAAAGAGAAAACTTTATGATAAAAAACAAGATACTAATAGTCTTGATACACAAAATAATTATATTAAAATTCACAATGTATAGACCATAGCAAGTGCAAGGAAAAAGAAACTAACACACAAGATTAGGGAACTTTACACTTTAAATGTGGGATTTCAATTATATAATTAATGAACATGAACATTATAGAGAATTAGAAATTACTATCCTAAAGATAAAATCTTGCACCTGTTTTACAAGAGTTCATGGGACATTTATAAAATTCTAACCATAAACCAAGACAAAAATAAAATAAGAAATAGCACAGAACATATTTGACTGTGACCTCCAGTGATAGTAACCCATAAATGAAGAGAAGAGAAGAAGAGGAAAAAAAGCCAAGGAGAAGAAAACTTTTAAAAAATTAAGAAATTTGCCTTCAATGAACATGTACATCAAAGAAAAAAATGAAAACTAAAATTTCAGGATATCTACAAAATAATAATGGAACACGCTACATACTTTAAAAATATACAGTGAGCTAAAACACTTACTGTTAAATTCAAAAATCATAAGCACATTATGATTATAAAAAGGAAGAAAAATATTATGAATTAGAAAAACAAAATTAATGATATTAGAATATAAAAAGAAGTATTAGTGATAAATAAATCTAAGAACGGGTTCCTTGAAACAAGTAATAAAATAGCAGACCATTAGCTGGCCTAGCCCAGAGGGAGAAAAAAGGAAGTTCACAAAATTATAAAGAAGGAGAAATAGCCACAAACAGGAAGTAATTAAAGCAACCACAAGAGACACTCAGATGAATGTTTTCATCCATACTTTTTGGAGTTGGTCTAAAACTTTTTACATATTGCATTTCTTTTTGGTGTTCATAGTACCAATGTCAAAAATGTTATGAGCAACAGACTTTTAATATTCTTAAATCAAGAAAAAACTTTAAGATTATCTAAGTAAAACTTCTGTGGATTTTTGGTTTCCGCTGTTGTCAGTGGCAATTTTGTTTTCCTCATCTCTCACGGATCAGACCGATTACTTAATAACAACCGTCGGGCTACAGTTCTGAAGTGATTTTATCCTAAATATAGAATTCTCTCAGAGGGGCTGGATCTCAGGCCTCAGCAGGAAATGATATAGCTCAGTATATTCTCACGCCTCCAGCCTTGCCCCAAACTACCCATCAAATAAATGCCACCAATTTACTCTAATTAAAGCTCAAAAGTGTCGTGTGTGCACTCAATGTCAGTCAATTTTGAAGTAATTATACCTGAAGGCAGGAATCCATCTGGGTCTCTATTTTTAGAATTAAATTCAGATAGGAAGTAAAGGAGTCCAGGGCATTCACCGAGAATGAGCTCTGTTCTCATCTTCCTTGGCCGCGCACACTGACGGCACATGGAGAGGTGACGTTTGGGAAGATCCACGAGGTTGGTGTGTATGTGTGCGCGCGCACACTTGCGTGTGTGTGTGTGTGTTCATCTCCATTCCATCTGTTCAACCGGGTTGATAGCATCATGAATTCATAAGAAATTGAAATTTCAATTTGAGGAAAGAATATGCAGCCTAAAATACAAAATTAAACCCTTACATTTGCAGAATGTGCTCGGAATACTTTCATAGGTACCTCCTCATTCCATTCTCGCCTTACCTTCGTGACAGGTAACAAAACCGACGATGAGAGACCGAAGGGGCTCCGCACATGCCGCCCGCGCATCTGCCACCTGGGCAGGAGGACGATTTTGAGCCCGAGACAGTGAAGCAGCAGCAGACTCGGGAGAAGCCTGCCCTCCCCCTCTCTTCCTGAAAGCAGGGTGTGGAGCTGCCTTTGGGGAGGGGCCCTCCTTCCTCTCCTGCACCCACAGGAGGAGATGGGCTTTTATCGCTGGAGAGAGCGCCCTGGAGTCTGCGTAGGGAGCCTCATTAAAATAACCCCTCCCTGCCATCCGTGTCCCCGCGGGTTTACCTCCCCACAGTTCACCTCCCCTAGGAAAGGTGTGCAGCTTCGGTGTTATGGACACAGAGGGGAAAATGGCACAGTAAAAAAGAAAACAAACCACTACTCGTCCCTCCTTTTTAAAAGTATTTGTCTGGGGCTTAGGAAGTTTAGGACGCTAACCCCTGTCAGCCAATCAGTGATGAGAAGGTAATAGCCAATATTACCCCTCTGCCATATAAAATACACATATTTTAAAAGGTCCTGAGCCAAAGAAGTGAGTTTTCCCAACACTGAAGGGAAAGGACGGCATTGCACAATTGTTTCTTTCAGCACCCCTGGAATCCCGCCCTATGCTGGATCTATGACTCCTGAAATTAGAGCCTCGCTAGAAACTAAAATGCTGAGCTACAATCAGATTCATGAACCACACTTCTGTTTAGGCCTCTGTTAGAAAGAATAGCAGAAGTCAAAAACCAAGATAAAAATGAGCTGTTATATTAGGAATACAGGTCCACCCATCTGCATCTCCTGAATTTTCTAAGACGAGAGTTTTTTTCATCTGTGATCACCAAGGATAAATGAGATGTTTAAACTTGAAACAGGGAAAATGGATCTAATAAAATTAGTCTTACCTCATCTTGGGTTGGGTCAATCCTGTGACGTTAGAGAAAACAGTTAACATAGCCTTGTTTTCACAACATTTGCACATCTAAACACACAAAATACGATGTCTGTCCAGAAAAAATCCAATCACTGAGATTAATATAATGAGAATGATTTGTGCAACATTAGTATAACCTGGCAGCCAAGGAGAGTGGATTGGAATGTGTGTGTGTGTGAACAATGACGACTTCACTGTACTAGTCAGTGGGGCTAGTAGATGCCCTTGACTGAGCATGTGTACTGTGTGATTATCACATTCAAAATGACTGAGTAAGTAGAGCAACAAATCTGCCTCAAATTTTCATTAAGCTTGAACATTCCCTACGGAAACTATTCAGATGATTCCGAAAGCCACAGCTATGGACAACAGGTAATTGGCAGCTTCATCACAACATACCCACTCATGTATCATGTCTTATGCAGAGTTTTTTGGTGAAGCATCGAATCACCCAGGTGACTCAGCCTCCCTACAGCCTTGATTTGGCGCCCTGCCATTCCTGGCTTTACCCAAAACTAAAATCACCTTTGAAAGGGAAGAGATTTCAACTGTCGCTGAGATTCAGGAAAATACAATGGAGCAGCTGATGGTGACTGGGAGAACTGTGTGAGGTCCCAAGGTGCCTAGTTTGAACGGGACTGAGGTGTCATTGTCCTATGTACAGTGTGTCTTGTATCTTCTTCAATAAATATCTCTATTTTCCATATTGCATGGCTGGATACATTCTGGACAGGCCCCATAAAAGACACAGTAGTTTAGAATGTGCTCATCACCTGACATGTTGGAATTTCTAAAACTCTCTAAAGATGGCACCGAAAGAGGGTGTGACTCTTTAGAAGTGCTCAGGAGTTTGATTTTAATTTCAGAACTGTCTGTCATAAAGTAGTACAAAAAGCAAAGGTGCTTACTAGCTGACAAGAAATCAATCCCCGCAGACACAAAAATTTTAGGTACAACCACAGAGCACACTTGCAGAGTCAAAAGTGGTCTTGACCTTCATTACTATATACTATTAAAGACCGGGTCCTTCCCTGGTGGGTGCGCTGCAGCCGAGGTGTGGGCCACCGGGGCTCAGAAGGACTCCCTTACCTTCTTTACCTAAATGCTGACCCTCACTCTGCCATAAATTGCACAACAGAGGTGGGATAAATATTTGTTAGAGCCCCAAATCCAGCCCCCTGCCTGTTTGTATAAATGGGATTACACACAAACACAGAAAACTCACTTTTAGGTAACGCTGTGGCTGCTTTCCTGCTACAAAGGCATACCTGACTAGTTGGGACAGAAATCTCATGCCCACAAAGCATAGCATGTGTATTATCTGACCCTTACAGAAAAAGTGTGACAACTCTTGATCTAAAAGGAGTCACTAACTAACTGGTCCCTGTGACAAAGATTTTCCATGTATAACAAGTCCCAACATAAAGTGTCCTTCAGAACCAAGTGTCTTCTGGCAAAGCCATCGGTCTCATCTCCAACCGCCCCCTCGTGTCCAAGGCCCAGACCCCTGTCTTGTTTGCCTTCTCTCTGTATCTGTGACTACTTACAAAACAGCAGGGACATTTGCCACCATAGATGTTTCTTCCCTAGGAACCACAATAGAGTGAATACCCGGGAAATAAGACAGTGAAAATTTCTAATAATGCACTAGAGGTAAGCAGCTGGGATTGGAAGTCTCTTCGATTCTCCTTTTAAATGGGGTACTTGACATACCCATTAAGCATCCCTCCATGGCATACCTAAGGCTGTGGCTTCGAAACTTGAACTAGTAAAATCAAAGAAATATGATACGCATACAGTACAGCCTGTGGTCAGGAGGGTCACACGCTGCCCAAACTGACCTGTCTCGGTCACATGAATGAGGGTGGACCTACAATACCACAAAATAGCCGAGAAGTATTGCTTAGACTCTCAAAGTCAAATGCTGGACCAGGTCAAGGAGAATGCATACTGTCTCGTAGGAAATCTTATCCCTGAAGTGTAGCAATCTTCCGCATGATATTCTGGAGCTGAAAAAATAAAACCAAGTGATTTTATGGAGTTAACAGATTTTCTTCTTTCCTCTGCAGCTGACATATAATAAGAATGATGACAATTACCTTTCTTCCTTCAGAAGAACTAGGAACTATCAGAATTCTGAACTGGAAGAACCTGCATCCAACCCTCTGAATTTGTCAGATGACATGGAGGCCCAACCCACACGACTTGCTCCAGACAGAAAGGGAACTAAAATTCGAGTGAGGAAGTCTTTGCTCCACGTCACAGTGTAGAACTGACCTTCCCCTCTTGGGTAGGTCAGTGGGTAAGTTACTTGGTGAAGAAACTCTAAGGGGAAGTTTTGGCACAGATAGTTCTTTGTTGTGACTTAAGTGCAGCTCTGGGCTCCGAAGCAGCGCTCGGACAAACGGTCCCCTCACCACTGAAGAACTGCACAGTCACCAGCTGTGGGACGGGCCACCCTCCCCGGTGCCACGGGACTCGCTGGAGACACAGGCCCCCTCAGCGGTACACAGCACCATCTGCCTTTGGAACAAACTTCTTTTTCTGGTTGCCACCCCCAGCCCTCCTGTTCCCTGGAGTGCACAGAGAAGACTAGACGCCTCCCGCATAATGACTGTGGTCCACTATAAATAGAAGGAAAATGAACATGCACCGTCCCGACATCAGGCTAATTTTAGCTGAACTGTTTCATTTTAAGTATGCCCAACTTGGACTGGGCACATCACAGTTCAGTCTAAGAAGTTTCAGAAATGGAAAATGCAGAACCACAGCACCGAACCCGAACCGTTTCGAGGGCAGTCACAGCCCCAGGGGATGTTCCTCCGGGATGTGACCAAGGGGAGGCCGTGCACTGTGCAGCGGCGAGCTGTGAAACCTCCTGCGTAATAGACTCGGCCATCACAGGGAGGCGAACCAGAGACCCTATGTTGTGGCCTTGGCCTGGTTGTGCTGCACGTAAACAGTGTCTCCCCATGCGGCAGCGGACAATGAAACGCCCTGCGTGTCACAGAATGCAGGCTGCAGGCCGCTGCGGTGCAGGTTCCCTGCCGAGGTCTGTGGGCCACCGTCTCCGGATTGTCCCTCTGCTTTCAGCATCGGCAGAGGGACTGACTCCTGTTTTCAATCCACAGAACAGCCCCAGAATGTGTCTGAAGATTCCAGCCTGTTATTTTCCTTCCAATCTGGGTTTCAATCTTGGTTAATGTTTGCCCAGAAAAATGTAATTACGGACTTCCTCCTCCTAGACGTGTCCAGCGCGAAGGCTGCCAGGCCTGCCTGCTGTTATTACCTCTAGGCCTCCCGGGGCGAGGGGCGGGGGCAGGGCACCCTCCTTCCCAGCCATGGGCTAGATAGCCTGCTCTCCACTGCCCAGCCCAGATGCCTAGCAGCTGCAGCAAAGAAAAACACCCAGCTTCCATGTTTCCAGTAATGCTTGTTTTTCCTCACCTTTGGATAAACTCCTCTGAACTGGTTTCTTTATTACAAACTCACACTCACCTTCTCCCTATATCTGGTGGGTAACTCTTCATGTTAGTACCTGATGTTGATGTCTCTGCTCCCGCTCCCTGGCCCTGCCTTCCTTAGGGGGAACCTTTTTCATCCATTGGTGTCACTGCTTCCATGAGGCCCTCCCTGCTTACACACCTGCCCACCCCGAACGTGAGCACGCACGCACTGATGTGGTTAGAGTTTAGTGCACCCCCCTGTATGCTCCCCTAGTGCTGTGTGACATCCTGTTATGAAACATGGTGGCCTAACTTATCTTACATTTAGCTATGTCCCTTCCACCTACTTCTTCGGCCAGCCTGATCTTCCAACAGACCTCTGTCTTCTCAGGGCTTGGTAGTTATCCCCTCCTGGGATGAGCTTAGTTTTTGCACTTTTGTATTAGGGAATCATTTACACATGGCCACATCATCCTGGTTAGTGCCCAGTTCTGTGAGTTTTGACAAATGTATACAGCCATGGAGCCACCGCCTCCACAACCAAGGCACAGAGCAGCCCCCCTGCCCCCAGTGCTCCCTGTCCCTAGGTGGTGGACGCCCCCTCCCTTCCAGCCCTTGGAAAGCAGTTTTCTGTTCCTACACATGGGCTCTGCAGGCCATGGCCAGGAAACCAGTCTGCAGCCTTCCCAATGTGGCCTCTTCACTTAGCTTAAGCCGGTGAGAATCTTTGCTGTCGCTACCGTGGCAGCTCACACCTGGGTCATTGCTCAGGCGCTGCCACTTACCAATACAGCACAGGTGGGTCACCCGTTCACCAGCTGAGGGGGATTTCGGTCGTTTCTAGCTTGGGGCAATGGTGACCACAGCAACCACAGACGTTCACACTCAGGTTTTTGTGGGAACGTACATTTTTCACTTCATTTGGGTAGATAGCTAGGCATGGGGCCTCTGGGCCATAGGTCAAGGGTCTGTTTCACTTTATAAGACACTGATGGACAGTGTGCCCAAGTGCCTGTTTCCTCTCCCTTTGCACCAGCTGTGGGGGAATTCCAGTTTCTCTGCTTCCTCACCAGCACTCGATATTGTCCGTTTCTTCTTATTTTCGTCGTTTTAATAGACATGCAGTGGCATCTCACTGTGGCTTTAAGTCGTGTTTTCCTAGGGACTAATAATATTGAGCATATTTTAATATGTTTATTTGCCATCCTTACATCTTGGGTGAGATGTCTATCCAAATAGTTTCTTCATTTTTAGAGTTTCATTTTTTTTTCTTGGTATTGAATTTGGAGAGTTCTTTTAATAGTCTGGATATGAATCATTTATCAGATATATATGAATTGCAAATACATTTCCCCAATCTGGTTAATACATATATTTTTAATGAACTGAAATCTCATAAAGAAAAAAAAGTCTTTTAGAAAAGGCTTATGAGATTTTAAAGCTACAAAAAATAACATTTTTACCTGTAGGAAATATTTACAAGAACACAAAAGTGTTGAGTATTAGGTGAACTAAAGACAGAACAAGGGAGGTCGGGTGGGAGAAAAGGAAGTTATCTACACAGACATATTGCAAACTAGCTATTTCTCCACTAACTATCCAAAAGTGCCACCAGATGTTATTCTAGTTACAACAGTTTATGGCACAGTAAGGTTCAGGTCTAATGATAAGAAGTCAACTTTCAACTTTTAAATATGTTTTCGCAACTTCTTCTGACTATCAGTAACGTAGAGGGTCAGAAGAGAAATAAAACCGAGACTGGAGGAGTCGGAGAGAAATTCCCAGAGCGAGAGGGAGGTGAGCCGCGGCCGGAAGCACGAGCAGATTGGGCTCACCAGAAGAGAGACGGGAGCGCAGTACTGGGAACCAAAGGACCGAAAGGGCAGCGGTGGGATCTGTCACCCTGGCCTCCCGCATCCGATGCCCCTGGCCACCACAGAGGCTAAAAGTGCCAGGCATTTGCTGCCTGCGTCTCCCTGACCAGCAAGCGCACGGTGTAGGCTGTGCCAGCCGAAACCACGGGCCGCAGACTCAGGATCGCAGCTCCTGCTGTGCCAGGAAAAAGCAGGGCGCACGCAGCGTGCGTCGGCTGTGGGTACCTGCATCCTCATCCCAGAGGCAGCCAAGCAGGGGCTATGGGTAGCAGGACCCACGTCGGTGGGTCCTGTCGTGTGGTCGTACAGCACGGAAGGGTCTTTATCAGGTCTGTTTCACTGTACGATGTGGGACATTGCTCCTGGATACATGGTCTCCAAGCCCAGAATCTTGCTGGAAATTCTATGAGCCATCCAGCATTTTTTTTTTTTTTCACTTAAATCAGCCGAACTCAGTCATTGATGCCCAGAATAGTGACGGTCACTGCATTCTGAGAACCTCCTTGTCAATCCTCAGACTCCTGTATAAAACATCCATTTGCACATACCGTGTCCTCATTTTTCTTAGTAGTAGCACTCCGTAAAAGTCAAGGG
>PVKM010043958.1:0-12373 GCA_004027735.1 Carollia perspicillata | reverse complement strand
GTACCAGGCTGTTTTGATTACAGTGGTCTTGTAATACAATTAAATATCAGGTATTGTGATTCCTCCTAATTTGTTCTTTTTTCTCAAAATTGCTGCACCTATTCAGGGTTGTTCATGGTTCCATATAAATTTCTGAAATGTTTTTTCTATATCTGTGAAATATGTTATGGGTACTTTAATAGGGGTTGCATTGAATTTAATCTATAAATAACTTTGGACAGTATGGCCATTTTGATGATATTAATTCTTCCAATCCATGAGCATGGTACATGCTTCCATTTGTTTCTGTCTTCCTTAATTTCTTTCTTCAGTGGTGTGTAGTTTTCTGAGTATAGTTTTTTTTTTTTTTTAACTTCCTTGGATAGGTTTATTTCTAGGTACTTTATTTTTCTTGTTGCTGTAGAAAATAGGATTTTTTTCCTGATTTCTGTTTCTGATGTTTCATCATTGGTGTACAAAAATGCCTTTGATTTCTGAGTATTGATTTGTATCCAGCTGTTTTGCCAGAATCATTTATTATTGTTGATAAGTTATTTGATGGAGTTTATAGGATGTTCTATATACACTATCACGTCATCTGCAAATAGCAACAGTTTTGTTTCTTCCTTTCCAATTTGGATGCCTTTTATTTCTTTTTCTTATCTGCTTGCTGTGACTAGGACCTCCAGTACTCTGTTGAATAGGGGTGGTGAAAGTGGGCATCCTTGTCTTGTTCCTGATCATAGTGGAAAAGCTCTAACTTTTTGTCCATTGAGTATGATGTTGGCTGTAAGTCTATCATATACGGCCTTTATTATGTTCAAGGATGCTCCCTCTATTCTCACTTTGCTGGGTGTTTTTATCATAAATTTGTACTATACCTTATCAAATGCTTTTTCCTCATCTGTATATATGATCAAGTGATTTTTGACTTTCATATTGTTTATGTGGTGTATTATATTTATTGATTTAGAATATTGTACCATCCTTGCATCTCTGAGATAAATCACATTTAATCATGATGTATGAGCTTTTTAATGTATTGCTGGATGCAGTTTGCCAATGTTTGTTGAGGATTTTAGAAACTATGTTCATCAGTGATATTGGCCTGAAGTTTTCTTTCTTTGTTGTGTCTTTATCTGGTTTTGGGATTGGATGATGTTGGCTCCCTTCATAAAAAGAGTTTGAAGTCTTCCTTCTTCTTGAATGTTTTGAAATAATCTGTGGAGGATGGGGGCTAGCTTTCCCTAAATGCTTTGTAAATTTCTCTTGTGAAACTGTCTAGCCCAGGGCTTTTGTGTGTCCGAAGCTTTTTAATTACTGTTTCAATTTGATCAGGTGTTATTGGTCTGTTCAGACTTTCTGTTTCTTCTTCATTCAGTTTTGGAAGATTATGTCTTTCTAGAAATTTGTTCATTTCATCTAGGTTTTCAAATTTCTCAGCATACAGTTCTTTGTAGTAATTTCTTATAATCCTTTGTATTTCTGTGGTATTACTTATACTCTCCCCTCTTTCATTTCCTATTGTGTTTATTTGGGTCATCTCTTTGTGTGTCTTTGGGTTTTGATTTTTGATCAGTTGGAGGAAAAAGGTGAACAGATTTAAGACAGCAAGAGTATATTTTATCATATTTACAGGACCAGCCTGTAGAGAAGAGATGGGAGATCCTTTGTATATGTACAGTGTTAACCATTATCTTCCACCCAACTAGCCACCTTTTAGAAAGGGTGGAAAGAAGATAAGACTCTTGTCGGGGGAAGGATTCTGAGTTGGATCCAAAAAGCAGTGAGTTTGTAGGAGGTTGTATTATGAGGTAAAGTGAGAGTAAAGAATAGAAAATAGGTGTAGTGTGTGATACAATAGAGTTAACCACAACAGTAATAAAGTTCAGGAAACTGTGAAGTAGGCTAAGCTTGGGAGGGGTGTTGTGTAGTATTTACAATTGTATGGAGCAGCTATTATTTACAGTAATAGTGAAGCAACAATCATATGACAAAATCTATTTGATATGGATAACCAGAATAAGAAGTATAGGACCCAGAGTAGTGTGCTAATGGAACACAAGTGAAGTGAAAGACAGTAAATTAACAGTACACTATGAAAGAGAGAACAAGGGAAACCAATCAAACAATGCAATTTAACCAGCCAAGCAAAGAAGACTAAAAAGAAAGAAGAAAATACAAAAATACTGATAAAATAAAAAACATAAGAATAATGAAAAAATAATAATACAAATATGCAATGACTTGAAAGTTCTCTGTAGTAGCAAAGTGAAATTTGTCTGTCTTAGCTGTTAGGATGCTCCCTCTTTGGGTCCAACTTCGGTCTTTTCACAGCTCCAGGTTTTTTGTCTCACTTGTGGGGATTAAAAATTAAAAAAGAAGAAAGAAGAGATATAAAGGGAAAGAAAGGAAGAAGGAATAAATCATGAAAGAAAGAAAGAGAGGAAGAAGGAGTTAAAAGATAAAAATAATATTAAAATATAAATAATATATATTTTTTAAAGCTTCCTGCTGGCTTCAAACTTGCCAAGGCAGTTTTGGTAGTCTTCTTGGTTGCAGCAGGCTGAGCGGGGATTGGTTTTGCTTTTCTCATTTCCTGATGGGCACTAGGTCAGCCTCCATCTCAGTTCCCCAGCAGTCTCCAGTCCTTTAGGTTTGGGCTGGCACTCTTCCAGGGCTATGGGAGTGTGTGAAGGGCCTTCCACACTCACTTAGGAGCAAGGCATGGCTGCGTAGGGAGGAGGCCAGAGTGGCTACTACAGGAGAATTCCCCAAACAGCTGCTGAGTGCCCTTTTTTCACTTTTTCTTTTTGAGAAATTCCTCCTGCTCAAGCCTGCTGTTCCATCCAGAGGCCTGGTCCCTCACGCAGCCCAATTCTCCAACCAGGCCAGGGACTCTCTGGGTTAGGGCCCATCACGGCCCAACTCTCAACTCTCCACAGTTGGCAACTCTCCCCAGCTGGTGTCCACAGACTCTGTGGGTGTTCACAGTCCCTGTGTGTTTGCCACGTAGTCTTTATTACCCTCTCTGCAACTTCAAGCAACCAGGTCTCTCCTGGTGCTGCTCAAACCCTATTTGGCAGGGCAGGGAACCATTGACCTAGCTCTCTCTAAAGAACCTTCTGGCAGACCCAGCAGGCACCATGCCTGAGTTTGCAGCCTCCCTGGTCCCTGCACTGGTCTGAGGGACCTTGTTGTCCTGAGGCACTCTTCTTACTGTCTTTTTTTTCAATGTCCTCTACCATTTTTGGTCTCCTATTTTCCTATATGCTGGAGTACTGTTGGCTGTTCACTCTGTTTCTTAGTAGATCTGCTAGGTGTTTCACCCATGTGCAGGGGAGAGTGACTTCACTCCCACATACCTCACTGCTATCTTAAGAACTCTCAGATTCTGCTTCTTGAAGTAGTTCAAAGTCTTGAAACATGTCTAATACACATATTTTGCATAATACAATGGTAGGGGGAGCACATAACTGTTATAAAGGCCTACAACCCAAATCTTCACCTCTGATTGACAGATCAGATTACACAAAATGTTTTCCCTTAGATGACACACACTAATCTAAAACTGGAAACACAAAGACAATGAAAGTTACACAAGAATTAAAAAAAAATAAAAACAAGCAGGAAAAAAACATAAAAAAGAATGTTAGTGGAATCACATTAACAGTGTAAATTTTGCTAAAACCAAAAATATTTACTTAATTCATCAAAGCTATGAGCTTTTTGTAAAGTAATAAAAAATAAAAGCTTATAAAAATAGGGGAGAAATTTTAGGTGGGAGCATGCATGTAAAATAATCTTGTTCTCTGGCAAAGAGCTCTTCCAAAATGTAATGCCACCAAGAAGTGAATATTGGTAAAAAGAACTGTGTTTGCACTGACTCACACATCAGCTCATTTTCATGCCAGCATTTTACTCAGGTTTACTTCGTAGGTAAAGGGATACTAGCAGACAGCAGCTCAAGGTAGGCCAAGGAGCCATGAGGGGTGTTGGCTGGTTTCTTGTGCTGAGCACTGATATCCTCTAGCACCTACTGTCAATATAACAGCTTTGTCAAGAACTTCTGGAACAGAGCGTCTTTCCACTGTAATATGTTCCTCATTCTGAGACATCGTTTTTGATAACCTGCTCTGGTTTCTGGACAAATAACTGCAATCTTTTTGTAGGAAAAAAATAAAAAGTACATTCTGTATGTCTCATAATATCTAGAAATTTCTGAATACACTATCAAAACCGGTTAGAATTTCTTCCTTACCCATGCTATTGACATAGTCCTAACTCACCAGAGAGGCAAAGTAAGCCTCAAAAGATGACTCCAACTCATCCACCAAGGCACTCAAAGCAGGTCTTGGATGCTTAGTGTGGCCTGAAGAAGTAACGACTTGCCCAGGAAACCCTATAGCAGTGGTGGGGTGCCTGTTACTGCCTGGAAAACATATCTCCCAGTGGAGCTGCCTTTTCTGAAATAGCAAGAAATATTTATCACTCTTGGACTACTTTTTTTCCCTTAACAAATTTGATCATGTTCAGGAAGATTCTTTAAAATTGATATACCAATGGAAGGACACTGAAGAGTTTATAGAATGATAAGCAAACAATTAGACCACTTAAAAGTATACAACTTAAATATTTATTTGTTAATTAACATTGAAATTGGTACAAATACTGGTACCAAAGCTTTTAATAGTTTCTAAAGATTTACAAAATAACTAACAACTTAGCTTTTATGTAAAATGGAAGCCTGGGAATAGGCTTAAAATTAATCATTTATTTTACTTACAAAATTACTTTGCGTATATTAGACAGCACCCAGAGATAAATACAATTAACAATTCATGAAAATATGTGAACCCCAATATAGCAAAGGTTTTTCTCTCTCTTTTTATTGTTGTTCAGGTACAGTTGTCTTCATTTCCCCCTCACCCACCAATTCCCCCACTAGCCATCCCCACCTCCAACCCTTCATCTTAGCCCCCTTTGGCTTTGTCAATGTGTCCTTTATACGTGTTTCTGAAAACCCTTCCTCCTTATCTTCCTATTATCACCTCCCACATCTCCTCTGCTTACTCTCAGTTTGTTCTTTATTTCAATGTCTCTGATTATATTTTGCTTCCGTATTTGTTTTGTTGATTAGGTTCCATTTAAAAGTGAGATTATATGATATTTGTCTTTGAACTCCTGGCTTCTTTCAATTAGCAAAATGCTCTTCAGTTCCATCCATGCTGCTGCAAAGGGTTGGAGCTCCTTCTTTCTTTCTGCTTTGTAGTATTCCATCATGTAAATGTACCACAGTTTTATGATCCACTCATTTACTCATGGGAACTTGGGTTGCTTCCAGCATTTTGTTCTTATAAATCATGCTTCTATGAACATTGGGGTGCGTAGTTTCTTTTGAATTGATGTTTCAGGATTCCTAGGGTATAATCCCAGCAGTGGAATTATTTTAATACTCCAATGCTGTTTCCATTATTTTGCAGTGATAACAACAAATGTTTCACACTGACCACTTCAATGGCTAAAACCATCAGTCAAAAACTGACCAAGAAAAACCTATTTTTGAAAATTGGCTCAACTTTTTATATAAAATTCAAATAGTTTATTTGAATTCAAATTGAACTAAATGTGTTTTAAAAACCTCTCCTACTTACATAAGCTATCTTTTGCATCCTCAACAGGATAGAAGAAATTATTTTAAAATATTACTGGAATAGTCTGAAGGAGATATAGTATCTTTGTTGAATTGAATTTTTGAGAACTCTGCTTTTGTTTTCCCTTGGTGGACAAATCGTAGTAGTTTTCTTCAAAATAGAGGTTTTAAGTGTGTGTCCTGGGGGTGGGGTGAAAATTAAAGGAATTATTACCTGTAATTAGTATATTTAAATTTACAATCCTGTTTTAATTGAGTACTATGTTTAAATAATTTTGCCAATTTCTCAGCATTGAAAATATGACTGCCACCTGTCAATATAGAATTATTTGAGACCAATTTCACATCATAAGACATCATCATTCTGATGGATCCTGAGTTTTGAATTAAGAATACTAAGTTATTCTCTAATGCCATCAGATCAATATTTTGACACTTGTAACCATAATAATGAAAAAGCATGCTATTATAAATCTGTTAAATATAAAGCTAACATGTTAATCTAACATATAGTTATCTTAAGTAATGGTTATGAATTAGTGTATCCATCCTTTCTTTTGTAGTTTAAACAAGAAAACAGCTTCAAAACAGAAACTAACTTATAGTAGTTTCTTCAATGTCTGAGCTGAGTTTTATACATTGTAAAATGGCATTTATTTAATCATTAGATTTCAATAATTCATTGATAATTATTTTCCATAGTTTTAGGAATAACACACAGATAAAGACATGGGATATTTTGATCAAATCAAAAAAATTAAGGCATCCCTTTGTTCAATCCCAGACTTTTAACATGCAAGGATAGAGACCTATATGGTCTTAAAGTACTGTTCTAAATTCAGCACTCATATTCTGTCCAGAACACCACACATCATACTTCCCTCACAGTAACTGGGGATAATGATGCAAAAATGTTAACACACTCAGTTCAGGTTTTATAGAAACCTGGTCTGAGTGCACAACCAGTGATTAAAATCTAAAATTAGGTAAGTTTTGAATGATTCAAAATAATGGCAAAATATGAAAAAAATATTCTTTTATCATAATTCTACCTCACATTTTTCCTTTTGCTTCCATTTCTTCACACACACACACACACACACACACACACACAAATAAACACTGGCTATTTAAAAAGTTTGTAAAGCATGACATATTCAAAGATGAAATCATATAAATTGAAAATTAATGGTGAGCTATTCATTTATTCATTCCTAAGGGGGCCTCCTTTCAGTCTGACTGGGGAAAATAGGTTGAGATTTTCTTTATATAATATAAATAACATTGGAGCAAGATTGCATCTCTCATAGATTAGAATACTATATTTATGTCTTCTTATAACCCATTCATTGCTTTATGGACTCAGAGTCCTCCAGAGAGTGTCACAAATCCACATAATGTTCCTGAGTGTTACATTTTAAATTTGGATCTATGATTTAGCTGACAGATGTGAATAAACACTTGGACTCAGGGAAATATCTGATAACTGTACATGTCTGAGACCAAAGAGTGCTGATTCCTCTAAGGTTATGTTAGTTTTTCCTTAAAATCATTTTCTATGATTTCTTCTTTGCTGATGTGAAAATAATCTTCAGGCAATAAACCTACACATATATTAAATTTTATGTTGTGCTGTATTTTGTATTTTTCAAGTTCTTAATAAATTAATTAAAATGAGAATGCTATGATTATTATGAAGAACCAAAACTCTAGGGTGCTATAATTTTGAGACATACTCTGTAACCATGAAGACATATACTCTCTAACCATGAAAAGAAAATTCTAATATTTCTATGATTATTTTTTGGAGAGCAACGGATTCATCCATAAAAAACTCTCCTATAGCCCATAAGTTCTTTAAATAATTTGTCTTCCTCTCACTTTTGTTTTCTCTCAGTGAACCGTGATCCTTCCTCAAAGCCATTGATTCTCTGGTAATGCTCTCAAAATGGTAGGCCCTCTTTTTCTCATGTCCAATGTATTATAAAGACAAGATATTTTTTGCATCTTCATTTCATTTTCATGTCTTTTTCTGAAGTAAGTGATAAAACCAGCTCACCCTCTTGTACATTTTTCCCACTACTAAATTCTACTATTGTATTTTGCCCTGTACAATGTGCTCCAGGGTATAATGCACACCCACATTTTTGGCCCAAACTTTCAAGAAAAAATGTGTTATTTTAATATTTTGATTCCACTTTTATTTGTCTATATTTAAAAACAAAACCAATTATAGTATTCCAGGGTACTATTTTGCATACAGATACCATTATTGCATTCTATAGTTACTTTTAATGCATATGCATAAATAAAAGAATTAAAAAACATTTATATAGAAATGGAATTAGGTCAGTTGGAAGATGGCTGTGAGGTAGGTGAGAGCAGAATCCACTTTCCCCTGCGCACAAATGGAGCACCTGGCCAATCTTCTGAGGAACAGAGTGAACAGCCAGTGATATCCCAGTAGATATGAAGGTTGGAGGCCAAAATTGTAGAGGGCATTGAAAAACAGACAGTAAGGAGATTGCCTTGGGAAGGTAAGGTCCCTGGGACCAGCACAGGGACCTGAAGTGCTGCAGGTCCAGGCTCATCAGGCCTGCCACAAGAGTCTTGGAAGAGAGCCAGGTCAACAGCTCCCTCCCCTGCCAAACAGGAAGGATAGAGTGGAACCAAAATGGGCCTGGATACTTGAAGTCACTTCAGGGAATAGAGACAAAGTGGCAGATGCAAAGGGGAAGTGTTCACCTGCTGAGACTGTGGACGCCGACTGGGTCATTACCAGAGAAATTGAGGAGCCAGGTGATGCCTGGAGGAGGAAGAAGGGTTGGGCTGTGACAGATCCTGATCCAGATAATCTCTGGTCTGCTTGGAAAGTTGGGCTGTGTGAGAGGCCAGGCACTTATTGCGAGTGGCAGGCTTGAATAAAATAATTTTGTTTGTAAAAGAGGTTTTCAGTGGCTAATTAGGGAACACTCCCTCGGCAGCCAGTGCATACCACCCACTCCCCTTCCATGACCACTCAGCCTCCACAGACTCAGTCTCCAGCCCATAGCTGCATTAGCCATGCCCCCACAGTGGCCACACCCCTGCCTCCTCTGCCTCAGTCTCTGCCTTACTCCCGCCCCTGAAGCCATGGTCTTGGCCTTGCCCTTGCTCCCCTTCTAGCTCTCCCCCACCTCAGTGGTGGAGGCCTGGGTGCACCTGTGTCAGCCACCACAGCACTGCCTGCCCATCCCTGCCTTCGCCATGGCTGTGACCCTGCCCTTGCTGCTGCAGCTACAGAGGCACCCCTTCCCCACAGGAGGAAGTGCCCCCCACAGAGCAGAACAGCAAGGCTCAGGGACTTAGCAGTCCCCAGAAAGACTTAACTCAGTAGGGGAGTTGAACTACCCTGAAGAGACTTTGAGAGTGCCTAGCACCTAGGACAGCAAAGAGAGAGAAGGTGGTGTGTGAGTTGCCACTAATTGGTGCACCTCAATGACAGCACAACTGGTGGAATAAAGGAGCTGACCTGGCACATAAGGGCACTGGGGGCTTGGCAGTGAACTGAGGAACTGGGCTGGAGGCTGGGACACTGTGAAGGGTTCATCCCAGACCTGGGGTCCATCCTCACAAAACCATAGGAAAGGAGAAAAGCAAAAACCAACCCCACCATGCCGCTGCAGGCAGGAAGACCAGCAGACCTTCCTTGGCCAGTTTAAAGTCAACAGGAGGTTTTTCTTTCTATTTATATTTTTATATTTATTTTTATTATGTTTTAAATTTTTCTCCAAATGAGACAATACAATCTGGAATTGTGGAAGGACCAGAGTCAGACCCAAAGAGGGATCACAAGGCTAAAACCCAGCAATTGAGAAATCGAGACAAATTTCACTTGCTATCTCAGAGTATTTGCATGTTGTTTATTTGTATTATAATTATTTTATCATTATCTTTACTTTATTATTTTATTAGTTTTTTTTAATTTCTCTTCTTTCTGTTTCGTTTTCTTTGTTTAATTGCATTGTTTGAGTGGCTTTCCTTGTTCTCTCTTTCATAGTGTATTTTCTCTCTTTCGTAGTTCCAATAGCACACTACTCTAGGTTGTATGCTTCTTATTCTTGTGATTCAGATGATATAGATTCTTCAATATTATTGTTTTTCAAGTATTATTATAAGTATTTGTTGTTCCATACAATTGTAAATACTACACAGCACCACTTCCTCACCCCACCCCCAGATCTTAGCCCATTTCATTGTCTTTCAGAACTTTATTGCTATTGTGGTTAGCTCTGTTTTCTCATACACTATGTCTGTTTTCTATCCCTTCATCTCACTATATCTCATAATCTGACCTCCCACAAGCTCACTATTTTCTGGATTCTACTCACAACCCTTCCCCCCTCTAACAAGAGTGTTGCCTTTTTTCCACCTTTCTAAAAAGGGGCTAGTTGGGTGAAATGTCACGGTTAACAATGTACTTATACAAAAGATCACCTATGTCTTCTCTAGCAGTTGGTACTTCAAATCCCATAGAACACATTCTCACTGGCTTAATCCATTTTGCCTTCACTCTCCAAATGATCACATGAAAGAGTAGGTGGGAGATGTGATCACCAACATACCTACTGGAAGAGAGACACCATCAACAAATGAACCACCAACAGATAATAAAGGATTATGGTGATGGAGTGAGTGGAAACCACACTAACCTCCACCCAGGACCAATCTGGAATTACAATGAAACAGTGGAGAAATTACTCAGAACAAACAACTGAGAATAGGGAGAAGCCTCAAAACCTTGGACAGACAGAAGAACCAGTTTATACACAACCTGTCCATACCTGCACAACAGCATACAAGATGAGGTGGACAGAGTGACCTTTACTTAACCACCTGGAGGGAAGGACCCACCAAAGAAAAACCGAACAACAATAAAAACCCAAAGATATACAGCGAGCCAATATAAATGACAGCCCTGATGTGGACACTGGCCCGCAGTATCCGCATCATTATGAATGAAATGAGACATTAACACAGACTACCTTGTCCTGTGGAAGAAAAGGGTGGGCATGGCTTTTCTCTCAAGGGGAGCAAAAGCTGCAGCACTTGCCATGACTGGCCTTTATTGGGTTTCTCAGCACCTTACATAATGATCCTTATTTACTATGCACAGGTTCACTTTAGGTGGTTACCTTTTATAGATAACAAAGGAGATGATGCACCTAATCACATAACAGAAGAGGGATATTTGTAAATGAAAATGGCAAAAGTGATTGAATTGTTTAAACTGGTCCTTGGAAGGTTTAGCATGGTGTTTAGGAATTTACATTGCAGTAAATGTTTGCCACAAATTGAGTGAGGGAGTTTTTAGCAAAAAGCAAGACTTGAAGAGGCCTAGGTACATAGTAGGCCTGATCCACTATGAGAGAACCTATCTGTGGGTGTGGGTTCTGTGCATCTCCCAGTGGGAGCTTGGCCCACAGCAGGCAGAATAGTTTCTTACACAGCCCAAGACCAGTGAGCTCAGGAGATCAAGGAGACTGCACCACTGAATATCACAGGTCTCATACCATAGAAGTTCAAACCATAAACCCAGGGAGCCAGAACAGATAAATTTAAGAAACAAAGGCTAACAAGAAGTGTGTCACAAACAATGAGAAGACAAAGATACAATCCCCAAATGAAAGGAAAGAAGGAAGCCTCAGAAAGAATGCTAAATGAAATAGAGGCAAGTCAACTATCATATTTTGAGTTCAAAGCAATGGTTATCAGGAAGACTACAGGGAAACTATGATTAACTCACTGCAAACTATATCATTATGAAAAAAGAAATAGAAACCATCAACAATAGACAAGAGGAAATAAAGAATATAATATCTGAATTGAGGAACACAGTAGAAGGAAACAAAAGCAGGCTAAATGAAGCAGAGGACTGAATCAGCAAGCTGGAAGGCAAGGTAGAAAAAAAACACCCAGAAATAGCAAGAAAAAAAAGAGACTCAGAAACAATGAAGAGGTGTTACTGCAACTGCAGGACAACATGAAAGATAATAATATCCATATAATAGGGATATCAGAAGGAGAAGAAAAGAGTAAGTTATAGAAAACATGTTTGAAAAAGTAATGGTAGAAAACTTTCCTAATTTGATGAGAGAAAAACTCACACAAATCCAGGAAACACAGAGTCCCAATCAAAAGGAACCCAAAAAGGTCTACTTTAAGATGCCATAATTAAAATGACAAAATTCCAAGACAAAGAGAGAATCTTAAAGGCAGCAAGGGAGAAACAGGAAGTAGCATAAAAGGGAGCCCTGATAAAGTTAGCAGCTGGCTTCTCAATGGAAACACTCCAAGCCAGAAGGGAACACCAGTGAATATTCCAAGTAATGAAAAACAAAGGCCTACAACCAAGGCTAATCTATCTAACAACGCTCTCAATTAAAATGGAAGGCCAAGTAAGAGTTTCCTAGACAAAAGATGCATCAGAGAATACACCTCTTCCAAAGAAATACTGCAAGTATTCTAAAGGATTTTCTTTAAGAAAAAGACAAAGAGTGAGAGAGAGAGGAACACATCTGCAAAGAAAATAAAATAGCAATGAATAAGTACCTATCAATAATAACCTTAAATGTAAGTGAATTTAATGCTCCAATCAAAACACACAGAATAGCTGAATGAATAAGAAAACATGACCCCCACACATGCAGCCTACAATAGACCTACCTCAGAACAAAAGCCCTACACAGACTGAAAGTGAAG
>PVKM010043957.1:0-12375 GCA_004027735.1 Carollia perspicillata | reverse complement strand
ACCCAGGGCTGCCCCCTCTGCCTCCAGCTCAGGGCTGGGCCCCCTGCCCACTCACAGGCAGGACAGAGGGTCCCCAACGTGCTCCCTGGAGTTCCAGCATGCAGGGACCCTGCCAGGATGCCCTGAGGAGCAAAAGGTCATTTGGGGTCCAGGCTTTGGGACTCCAGGCCCGGGCTCCTGGGGAGTGAGGTGAGCAGAGCACGGGCCTGAGGGCGAGTGTGGGCTCATCACCGCCCTCTGTGACCTACTTGAAGGCCTGGTGGCATCTGCTGCCAGAGAGAGAAACAGACACGTAAACACAGGTTGGGGGAGGAGAGCTGAGCTATTTGGGGCAGGAGACGGATTAAGAAACAGACACTGTTCCCCATGGATCTCAGCGCGTTTCCTCTCCCTTTTGGCTTTCAGCTGTGCCCTAATTCTTCCCTGCTCCAGGCTGCTGGCAGCGTTTGAGCACAAGGCTACAGAGACTCGGCCCCGGTTTCCCTGACTGCACTCTGGACAGGGGTGCAAGGTGGGGCCGGGGACTTGTGTTCCCATGGGGACCTGACCCTTCTCTGACTGCCCGTCGGTCCACTCAGGAGGACATCCTCACTCACATCTGCAGAGCATCAGGACCCCAATCCTAATATTTAGCATGAATCACTGCCAAGGCTTTTCCCCCGAGAACCTCTGCCTTTTCCCTGAATCTCCAACCGGCCTCGGAGCCCTAACAAGACTGACGGAGGATCTGACCAGCAGGCTGGGATCCGGTCAGGGACAGGATCCTTGCCACGGCAGGCAGCTCGGACCCGGCCGCTTGGAAGTCGCCCGTTTCCACACAGGGGTTAGAAATAACAACGAGGCGCCATTCTGACTTGAGTTTTGACACTTTTGGTAAACTAGCAATTATGGAGGGCTTACCATATGCTGCACTCTGCACAAAGACTTCACCGTGTTAATTTTAGCCCCACAACAGCCACCCAAAGGAAGCACTGTTATTATCATCTGTCTTCACCAGTTTGTGTCAGAGAGTGTGCTCGTCCCCGGCATTGTCAGTGCGCCCGGGGATGGCACAGGCTGAAAGCGTACTGCCAGCAGCGCTCGGGTGACATGCCACCCGTGGGAGAGGCACACATGGAACCCGGCAGCGGGCTGGGTCAGAGGAGAAGCCGCCGTTCTCCGGGTGCCGCTGGGAAGATGGGCACCGGTGGGTTCAGGGAGCAGACCTGAGGCTGCCAGCTGTTCCCGAGAACTGTCCACTCTCACGCTGTGGGCAATGGGAGTCAGCAGCAATGGTTTCCAGCAATTTCTGTAACTTCTCGACACCCTGAAATCCAGGGGTGCTTTTCCCTGACCTTCCCTCCAACAGCCTTTCTAATAGTTCTGCAGACAAGCACCAAATTCCCTTTGTCAGGTCCACCCAGCTTGGAATAGCTCACGCTTTCCGTTTCCATGACCGAACGCCGGCTAACGCAGCGCTTGCTGCCAGTGTTGTGCTGAGGGTGCAGAACCTCAGTGAGAGCGAGAACCGGGGACAGGTTACTGTCCGGGCTACAGCTGGAGTCGGGAACGACCTCACTGTGAAGGAAGACGGAGGGAACACATTCATGAAGCACTAGTACTTGCTGCGAAGAAACACTGCTGCAGGGAGGCGTGGGGCCGCCCGGGGGCTGTGGCAGTGGGACGAAGAGGGTAACGAGGGTACTCGAGAGGTCTGGGGGTGTCCAGGCCCAGAGCGTGTGGACAGAAAACGAGGCCAGGTGGGGACTGGGCGTGCCTGGCCCCAGTCCAGAGAGCCGGGGAATGTTTTGGGCTGATTATTTTTGTAGCTGTGTCCAAGTGCCAAATAAAAGGTTGGCTCCTGGGGTTTCTGGTTTACTAGCGGAGTTTACACCCTCACTGGGTCTGAAGCCCAGCGACACCCTCCACGGCCTGTCCACCCACACTGCTGCAGGCGCACCCACAGGGCGGGGTGGCCCTCCCAGGGGCTCTGCCTGGGACCTCTGCTGAGGTGCTCCACCCTCCCCTGTCTCCATCACCCTCTGGGCCACAGCCAATTCCCAGGTGTGCCCACCTCATGCTCACACGCCTCCTACGGGCTCTGACCTCTCCGAGGGCGACCCCCTCACACTGCCTGTGGGACTTCTCTTTCTGAGACAGCTGTCCTCCGTGTTTGAAGTAGGATGGCCTCCCAGAAACGTGTCTACCTGAGTCAGGGGGGCCAGTGCCTGCAACGCTACTGCCCAGGCCCCCCCACACCATGCCCCCCCACCTCCTAGAGGGGCAGCTTTGCCTTGGGAAGCAGTGGTCAGGGAGCCCTGACGGTGGGGCCCGGGCAGTACCAGGCCTCTGCCACAAGATGGCAGCCAGTTCACTTTTATTTGAGAGGAAAACACTTAATGACTGATAAAAACCCACAGAAACAGCTACGTTGCCCCCCTCCACCTCCCCTTAGCCTGGGACCTCTGGACAGGTCTTGTCCCTGTGGCAGACACATGCTGGAGGCGCGGGGCCTGTGGTCAGCATCGGCCCCTCCCCACTGGCCAGCTGGCCCCCAGGCTGAGAGCGCCACTCAGCACAGCTCTGGTGGCTCTAAACCAAGAGATGGAACAAAAATGCACGAAAGAAACTAGATAGGAGAGGAAGGAGGAAAAAGAAAAATCCCATCTGGCCTCAATGTCTCCTTCTTCCCCACAGCCCGGCCCCCTGCGTTCTGGCTTGACTAGAGCCAGTCACTCCCCTCAGCCGCCCCCCAGGGCCTGTGGCTCAGACACCACAGCGGCTGCAGCTGCGGGGCCCCAGCGCCGCCCTTTCTGTCTGTTCAGCTCTTGTCTGTGATGCTCAGTTCTGCAGCTGTCCTCCCTTCCACGGTGTGCGCCCTCCCTCAGGTCGACCCCCAGGCCCAGCTCTGCCCAGCCATCTTTCCCCTGGCACCAGGGCTGCCCGCTCCCCCGCCAGCTCCCCCGCCAGCCCTCACGGCCCCTCCCTCTGCCAGGACCCTCACCACCCAGGACGCGCTCCCCTGGCGGAGCTCTCAGGGCCCTCCCTACCCCTCACTCTTCTGTCTCCCATTCCTGCCGACTCCAAAACAACGAAAGCTTCTGGTTTGTGGCATATTTTTTCTAGCTGATTTTTTAAAATCCTCAACTGAAGATATGTTTCCTTCATTTTAGAGACAGACAGAGGAAGGGGGAAAGACACAGACACAGAGACATTGACATGAGAGAGAAATATCAACCAATCGCCTCCCGAACACACCCTGACCAGGAATCGAACCCACATCCTTTTGGTGCATGCAGTGACGCTCCAACCCAGCCGCCTGGCCAGGGCTCTTGCTGATTTTTTAGAGGGTGCGCCAACCTGGTTCAAGAAATCTCTGGAAGGTCACCTCATGGAACTGATCATGTTTTTCTCACAGACCCACACCTCACCCTTAGATGGCCCCAGGAAGCCTCCTATGCATTTATTCTCTTATCGCTTCCTTTCCAGAAGCAGATTTTCTATCTGTAAAATGGGCACAACACCTCACTCATTGTGCTCTTATGAGAATCCAAGATACAGCATAAAAAGCACACAACATCCTGGCATATTTTAGCCACACAGTAGCATTGGCTCCCTTTCCCATCAACGCCCAGGCTGGAGGAGAGCTAGCCCACCCATCCTGCCCTCCTTACGTAGGCCTCCATCTCCACCCCCATGCTCTCCCTGCTTCTGCAGCTTCAAAGCCAGTCTCTGTGGGGCAGGAAAAAGAGGCGAAGAGGTGGTCACCAATAAGCTGGGGCAGAGCTCCCAGCCCCCCAGCAGGCACCTGTAGCCCCAGCCACTCCTGCTGAACACCACGCACGCCTGAGGGAGTGGCCTGGCCACTTCATTACAGATGCTCTGTCCACTGAAGGGCCCTGGGCCCAAGCCAGCCTTCCAGGTCTGCTGGCAAGAAACCTTTCTTTTAATAACATTAATGATCTCGTGGCCGTTCTGCTCACTGCAACCTGCTAACAAGCTTATTATTAGCTTTGCGGAGCTTCCCCAGCACCCACGTGCACTCAGCCTCCTGCGTGGCAGTGATACAGTCTGCGTCACCCTGAGAAGGCGCGGCGTGGCAGTCCCAGCAGAGCAGGTGATGGTGAAGCGTCAGCAGGTAACGTCAGGAGTGTGTCAAGGCCGGGAAGCCAGCCCTCGTGTTCGTCCCAAACCGCACTGTCCCCGAAAGAGTTTCCCAAAGTGCGTGACTCCAGTCCACAGGAGGCTTTGACTGACTGCAGAGTGGGGAATTAGTATTCTTAGTTCTCAGTGGAGGGCAGTGAAGCCCAGGGAGGGAGGAGGCATGGCCTGAGTCACTCTCCGGGAAGCTGCAGAGCCCGGACCAGAGGCCCCACCCCCATGATTTCCATTGCTACCGTAACACCCCTGTCCAGGGGGCCAGATAAAGATGCTACTTTTCCCTTAGAGAGGGAGGGCTTATGATTTCCAAACATCCCAGAGTTCTAGACACAGATCACCCTGTATTTCGATCACACCTGTCCCCACCCCTGCTCACGTCCCAGGAACGCAAAATGTGTAATGTCTATTTCTCAGGTCATCTCATTGATTTTTTTTTATTGTGGTTAAATACACATAACTCCAAATTTTTCATCTTAACCATTTTCAGGGCTACAGTTCAGGAGTGTTAAATACCTTCACATTGTTGTGTAACCACTCTCCAGAATGTCCAGCTTGCAAAACTAGAACTCTGTACCCACTAAGTGACAACTCTCCACTCCTCCGTCCCTGCAGCCCCCGGCAGCCCCCGGTCTATTTTCTGTGTCTACGAATCCGACTCCTCTGGGTAGGTCATGTAAGTGGAATCATATAGTATTATAATGCTACATACTAATACAAAATTATATACTAATACTATACACTAATACAGCATTATTTCTCCGTGTCTGGCTCCTTTCAATGAGCATCACGTTCTCAAGGTTCGTCCACGTTGTGGCACGTGCCAGGATTTCTGTATGAACACCACGTTTTGCTCAGCCATTCAGCCATCGGTGGACACTTGGGTTGCTTCCCATTGCTTTGTAGCTGTCAGATACGTCTTGCACACGACAAGCACACATCACAACAGTTACTTAGATAGCTACCTCACGTAGGTGGCCTCCTAGTGGGATGCTAAGAAAGGCAGAGTCCAACGCTGAAAAGACTTGCTCCAGACCTGTGGTTCGGCTATTCTTGTCTTGTCTCGCCCAAACTGATCCCACACACCAAGGACTGCATTACAATGGTGGGAATGGTGGGAAACAGACACGAAGGACCGCCTAAGGTCACCTCGTAGAGCTGGGACTGACTGCTTCCTACCATTCGGAGGGACAAATGCCCCCCAAACACCAGATTCCATGGGTTTCCCCAGGATCGCCTGATGCCGAGAGATGACAGAAGACCGACTCCAAGTGTCATAAAGCACAGTCTGATCTCCAGTGCCAGGGTCCGCACCAGATGTGGGATGGACGTCAGAGGAGGAGTGTGCAGAGCCCCTCCAGTGGGGCAGACGTAGGCGTCATTATTCTGACTTTACCCAAAAG
Organism: Carollia perspicillata; assembly: GCA_004027735.1. Classification (NCBI taxonomy): domain Eukaryota; kingdom Metazoa; phylum Chordata; class Mammalia; order Chiroptera; family Phyllostomidae; genus Carollia; species Carollia perspicillata. Next base: position 6,835 of record PVKM010043957.1, on the reverse strand, counting down.
GAAAGTCAAGGCAGTTAAGAATTATGCTCAAATTCATGTGCCTGGAGAGTTAGTGGCGGGTCTGGGGCAGGAATCCAGGTCTGTGGAATTTGGATCTCATGCTCCTTCCCACATTCAGGCCGTCCCTGGAATGTGGGAATGCAGGGTAAGTGGGACCCAGGATGCCGAGCCTGCGCTAACAGCGTGTCCAGTGCACAAAAAGTTAATAGGAGCTAACCAAGAACCTCATATTGGAACTCTACAGAGCAGGGCAGGGAGGGAGGAGAGAGGGTTAATTCTGGAGACACTGATATGTGTGCACATGTGTGTGGGAGAGGCGTGAGTGTGCACAATTGCAATGTATGCATGTACAACTACACATGAGGATGCTGTGTGATATCCCTTCAACTCTCACTGTAGATGGAGTGACCTACAGACACTTCCCACTTTTTAGATAATGTATCATCAAAAGAAACTTGAATTTCTAATAGTGGTTCTTAACCTCTTGGTGGGAATCATAGTCCCTTGAGAATCCTATAAACACTATGAACACTTCCCACATCAAGTCACAATAAAATACTTGCTTACAATTTCAAAGATTTTATGGCCCAATGAAGTTTATCCATGGGCCTTTAGACAGGGAGGGCCACCAAGTCCAAAGTTACCACAACGACCACACATTCCCTGCCACAGGCACTGGCTGGCAGTGCCCGCGGCATTATGGATGAGACATGAGACAAATTCACAGGGACTACTGAATCCTGTGGAAGAAAAGGGGACAGCATGGCTACTCCCTCAAGGGGGGAGCGCCGCAAAGCAGCCTGGCCACCCTCTCAAGGGGACAGTGAATCGATCCTTGTCTGGACAGTAGTTTTATTGGGTTTCTTGTGCAGGAATTCAGGTATAACTTATTAATCATTCTCAGGCAGTAAGGATTAGACGATAGATAAAGAACCATTAGGGCTTATTCTGACTTTAGGTCTGTCAGCTAAAAGGCTATGAAACTTTGGAAAGTAAACTGTTTCTTGCTCAGGTCTTTATCATTTAACTAAGAGAATTCTTAGCAAAGCAGGTCTCACAGGAATTTACATATCTTTTCTCAGGCCTGATCACCCTGGGAGGCCCCCCATCCAGCACAGGGCTGCACCACCCTCTGTTATTGTTCCAGGCTTAAGCCAAGCAGAGGAGGCAAGGCAGCCAAGGAATTATCAGAGACTTCTTGAGGACTCAGGGGAGTCAGGCTTTGTCAAAGCTGAGGGGCGAGGGTCCAGCACCCCTTTTCTCCATAGCCCCCAAGTCCTTCCCTGGGGCCTCCACGTGATCATGCCTATCCTAGGTCATTCCCCCCTTGGGGAATCTTACCCATCATCAGCTAACTGGTCAAGCGTTGGAGGCCAGTTATGAAAAAAGGAGCAGAAGTGACGCTCCTTCCAGGGAGATAAGCTGTCTCCTTAGTGGCTCATGGTCCGGAGGTTGCTCACTCAGCCTTAGCCGCAGGGTGGTTTTACAGCTCCTGAAACCAGGCAGGGCGGTTCCCAACAATTCCCCATTCATAGGGTTCTGGAAACCTGCAGGCCTATCTAATGGGCAATGGACATTTTCAAGACAGACCTTAATTCAACCACAGATTGAAGGCCCAATGAGAAATGGCTATATCGCCAATGGGAGCATCAGCAGGAAGGAAGAAGGTATCCCAAGTGCCAACCTCATCAGATTCTTATTTTTTAATACCTCATTCTGTCTAGCCCAGGCTAACCCCATCCCCGCCACCCAGTGAAGGAATTTTTAGCCTTATTTGGGGTTTGGGGTTTTTAGATAATTATTTGTCAAGCGTAAATATGTGTTTTCATTTTATTTTAGGATCACTTTTAACAAATATTTTAATGGTAAGAAATTTGTTTCCTAGAACTGAAATCCAACTTATGATAAGGAGCCCACATAAAACTGGAATTTGACTTTTAAGAACTCAACAAGAAACTGTTGCCCCGGGGCCAACCAGGCCTGCTTGAGAGAAAAAAGCTCCGGGGCAGGGCCTCGGAGACAAGGATTCTGTTGCTCACTACGCCCTCTAGTGGCAGCAGGGAGCATGTACCAGGCACAGTCCACTTCTTGGTTCCTACTTTCCTGGAATGAGCTGAGAGACCACTTCAGTTCCTTCCAGATCTAATTGCATGGAATCCCATGCTACGTCTCTATACTGCACGTGCACCCCCCCCCCCATTCAAGCTTAATAAGCTCAGCCAATGCCAGTGCCCAAGTCAGCAATTTCATTCCACTGGCAGCTTCTGGCTGACCAGATTGCCATCAATCAAAACTTCTGGGAAAGGACATAAAATGGCTGGCACGGTTCTTAAAGAAAACCACTAGAAAGAAAAACAGCATCTACTCTGAGCTGAGCTGAGGCCCATGTGTACCGAGTTCAGGGCAGCACGAAACTGCAAGTGCTCAGGGACCTCCAGGCTCTGGAACCATAGAATCGCCCTATGAGTCGATCAGTGACTTGGCACAGTGAGGGGGACAAATCGGGTGAGTGAAAGACCCTGGGACAACTCTGTGACACTGACAGTGCTCAAAGGGGCCGAGGCCTTTACGAGGCCCAGTCAGAGCTGCGCTGACCCTTCACAGCTTTGCGGAACTGAGGGAGGCAAAGCAGGAACAGAGCTGACACAATTAGGTCTCACCTGGTCCATTTACAAAACCTGCTTATGCCCATGGTGCCCTCTAGATGGAATGGCTTTGGCTTCTACTTATGCTCTGTCCTTCCCCAGAGAGTTCAGTGCTTCCATTACCTATTCCTTTATGCCCCCTCACTCTCCAGGTAAATCACAAGTGTCTTCTGACCAGCACGGATATTCTTCTTGATTTGCAACACAAAATGGTAGCTGCAAGCTGAGCTGTGTCTCTGCAGAGAAGGGGGAAGAGTTCAGTTTGGCCACGAAGGATGCAAAGCTTTACCCTTGTTCTTCAGAGTGTGGACAATGGGCCATCAGCTTGTTAGAAATGTAAGATCTGGCCCCTCCTCAGAATTACTGAAGCAGGATCTTTGTTTTAGAATCATTCCCAGGCAATCCGTGCACATGTTAGACTGTGAGAAACTCTGCTTGCAGATTAGCATGGCAGACTATGCTAGTGGTCACCTCCATCCCCTGCTCTCCCTGTAGAAGTCAGGTGGCCACGTGGCTCGGTCTGGTCCACAGGCTGCCAGTGGAAGGGGCTGAATCTTTTCTGGGCGGGAGCTGTCCAGCACCCGCATGAGTTTCATACTTTCCCCTCAGCCACAGTGGCTAGCGCCGCACTAGCTAGTGCGGGCGCCATCACCTTGGTCCTGGTGTGTAAGGGCAATGACAATCCACAGCAGTGTCCTCACACAGAGTGGTCTCATTTCCTCTCCTGTAGCTCCCGGTTTTCCCTGGTTTGGGTGTGATGCTGAAAGATCACGGGAGACGGGCACAGCTCAGTGTTCGCCGTTCATGAGACTTCTGTGCAGTAAGTTTAACTCTCCACCTTCACCTAATCAACTAATTTCAATTATCGTCGTGGGGAATTTGCCATGTACCATGAATGGGGCTAGGCAGGCAGGGTGCTGGGTGCTGGAGAAAAACTTCCCTGGGTTAAAGGAGTTTATGGTTTAGAGGGGGAGGCAGTATGATGAGGGCGTGATGGCCTGAGGGTGCAGAGTGACAGTTGAAATATGACAAAATGGGAGCCACACCCACACATGGGGAGTGAAGACCCCTGTCCATCTATCCAGAGGTCAGAACTCAGCTAGAGGAGACAGGACAGACATGCACGTGCAAGGCCGGAATACTGGAGGGGAAACAGAGTCCTCTGAGGCCACGGAGGAAGGAAAAACTAATCCAGCTGGGAAGGTGGGTCCCAGAGAAGGTGGATGTTGAACTGGGAATGTTATAACTGGTGGTTGTGAGGACAGTGAGGGCCCTGCTCCAAGCCCGTGCGGGGAGTGAGGGAGCCAGAGGGAGAAAGGTAAGGAGGCGTGTTTGAGGAGTGCTCCAGGTCCTGGGGAGGAAGGGTGGGGAAGTTGAAAGGGCTCAGGCAGATAGTGGGCGAGGCCTTCAAAAGCATCAGGTTTATGGTCTTGTCGTCGGTCCCATGCAAGGTAACCCAGCTACACCCTTTCTGTTCACCCTCTGCCCTGCCACAGTGACACGCTAGAGTCCTTTACAAGATTAAAGGAACCACTTGAGCCCGGGCAAAGCTGGCAGACGCTGCTGAGGTTCACCTCTCGCCTGCAGTTAGTGGCGCCTTCCAGACCAGCTGAGCCAGGTGGAAAGGCTTAGTTATGAAGCTTTACCTCCCCGGACTTCACAAATTCCAACATCACTTCGTGGGTGCGAGAAGAATAGGGCCCTTCCTTCTGCTCTGCTTCGTGACTTGAAAGGCGGAGCCCCCTCAGGCTGGGCTGGGGACCCTGCACTGGAGCAGGAAAGGCCGCTCAGGGCTGTGCGGCTGAAAGGTGCCACTGCCCATCTGCTCTGGCTTCAGGGTGCTTCCTGCACCCACGAGGAGGCTCAGGCCGATCACACATTCGGGGGCTGCTGATTTCTCCAGACTTGACCTTCCCTTCGAGGACTGTGGTTTTGAAAAAGAACTCAAGTGACTTTCCCTGCATACGAGTTTTCCTTCCATGGCTTTCAGTTTCACAGGAAACGGGTCTCTCTCCCCCACCCCTCTGTGTATCTCTGGGGGTCATAATCTGCTTTTTCACATCCGAAATCAATTAACTTATTTCTCACATCTGAAATCAAAAAAACATTAACTGTTTTTGTTATATCCTTTGCATTTAGTGTACAAAAGAACCCACTTGTCACTTTTCAGAGGAAACCAAGGACACCGGCTCTCACCTTGAGGATGAAATGCAGGTTTCAATGAAAGGAACGCTCCTTCCATCCAAAAGGTTGAATAGAAAAGGGCTTACGGCAAACGCCTGTGGCTCCAGGTCGGGGCCCTGACTTTGGCAAGCTAAAGGAACTGTTCCGACTTCCACTGTTTCTCCTTTATGCATGCGTTTCGGGAAGAGCCGCAGGGAAGAGGATTCACCCCGATCTGAACTGCAGGCCGAGCGGTCGACCGCCCTGACTTGCCCAGGACTGGGGCGTGCTCAGGGCGCGGCCCCGTCGGTGGTGCTCCAACGAGGGCCCTGGGGTCCGGGGCGCCGTCCTCACTGCCTCCGAGGGGCAGCTGCAGCAGTCTGCGTCTGTCCCCGGGCAGCCGTCCTGCCCCCTGGGCCTGGCTTTCCTCCACTGTAGAAGGGGGAGGCCACACTGGGGGCTCGCCCTCCTGCTAAACAGGTCCTCTCTGAGCCTCGTGTTCCAGGGCCTTTTCTAAAGTGCGCTGCTTTTCTTCAGATAACTGTTTTATTGAGTTTATTTATCATCACGCCATAAAATAACAAGCTGACACGGTAGTGGCTTTGAGCATAGTCTCGGAGTTGGGCAGACTTCACTGTTTCTTCTCGTTTCTGTTCCTCAGACTGAATGATCCCAAATAACTTATCTCCACTCACCCATTCCTCCGTCTGCCAGCACAGCCCCTTCACCGACTGTTTTCTAAGTGATTGTACCTTAAAATTTCTAATATTTAGCTTTGCTTAGTCCAGAATTTCTAGTTCATTCTTTTTTAAAAAATAATCTCTATCTCCTTGTAGATATTTTAATTTGGCGAGGCAGTGTTCTCACTTTCCCTTTAATTCTGTAGACGTGGTTTCCTTTAGTTCTCTCAGCATGCTCACAATGGCTGGAAGTCTTCGCCTAGTAAGTTCTACTTTCATGTTTCTTTGTCTCGTGATTTTTTCTTGAAAACTGGGCATTTAAAATAAAGTCGCACAAATCTGAAAATCGGTCTGTTATTGTTGCAGCCGCTGCCCATTACTTAGCGGCGTCCCTGGAGGCTCTCTGCGGGGTTTGTGCTCCCCCGCACGTGTGGGCACCGAGGGCTCTGCCCCGCCCGCAAACAGCCGGCCGCTGGCTGGGCGCAGGGTCCCGTCGGTGCCCTGAGGCAATGCCTCCCACCCACGGGCCCCGTGCGTGTGCTGCAGCGAACGCGGCTTCATGGCTGGAGCAGCTCTGAGCTCTGCCTCCTCTTTCTCTCCCTACTCGCACAGGGCCTCAAGGCCAGCCAGAGGTGAGAGATTAGGGCGTGCACGTCCACAGGTTGGACAGCCATTCGCCAGCTGAAGGACATTTGGGTTGCTTCCAGTTTGCAGCTATTGTGAACAAAGCTGTTGGTAAAGATTCGGGTAGAGCTTTTTGTGTGAACGTCAGCCTTAGTTCTCTTAGGTAAAAACTAGGGAGTGAGATGGCTGGGTCACATGGCAAACGCATGTTAAAGTTGACGAGACATTTCCAAATGGGTTCCCAAACCTCGAACCGTGCCGCACTCCCCCACACCGTCCGAGAGCCCCCGCTGCTCCGAACGCCGGTCACTATCTCTGATGCAGCCATTCCAACTGGCCAGCGGTCCTGGTTCAGCGGGGCTGCAATACGCACTTTCCTAGTGACTAATACTGCAAAGCATCTTTTAATGCTCTTATTGGACTTCTAGATACCTTCTTTGATGAAGTGTTTGCTCAAATCTTTTCCCTATTTCTAAATTAATTTGTTTGTTGTTATTGTTGAGTTGTGACACTTCTTTATAGATTCCACAGTTGTATTTTGATTTCAAACGCTAAACCCCTGCCCAGAGACACTGGTGTCGAGCATCTTGGCTTTATACCTGTAACATAACGTTCTGTATTTTACATTGAATATAACATCTTTATATGTCCACACGGACACACATACAGCTCCTTAAGCAATTTTCTTTTACGGTTCCATACAGGAAGCACTTAACCTGTCCC
>PVKM010043956.1:0-12378 GCA_004027735.1 Carollia perspicillata | reverse complement strand
TAAAAAAGACCCAGGCAGCAATGAAGGTTACTGAAATAAAGAAAATATGTGAAATAAAGAAAAATCTACAGGGAACCAACAGTGAAGGGAAGGAAACCAGGACTCAGGTCAACGGTTTGGAGCAGAAGGAAGAAAGAAACATTGAACCAGAACAGAATGAAGAAACAAGAATTCAAAAAAATGAGGAGAGGCTTAGAAACTTTCAGGACATCTTTAAACATCCGAACATCCGAATCATAGGGGTGCCAGAAGGAGAAGAGGAACAGCAAGAAATTGAAAATTTGCTTGAACAAATAATGAAGGAGAGCTTCCCCAATCTGGCAAAGGAAATAGACTTCCAGGAAGTCCAAGAAGCTCAGAGAGTCCCAAAGAAGTTGGACCAGAGGATGAACACACCAAGGCACATAATTACATTAGCCAAGATTAAAGAGAAGGGGAGGATTTTAAAAGCAGCAAGAGAAAAGGAGACAATTACCTACAAAGGAGTTCCCATTAGACTGTCAGCTGATTTCTCAAAAGAAACCTTGCAGTCAAGAAGGGGCAGGAAAGAAGTATTCCAAGTCATGAAAGGCAGGGACCTACATTCAAGATTGCTCTATCCACCAAAGCTTTCAATTAGAAAGGAAGGGCAGATAAAGTGCTTCACAGATAAGGTCAAGTTCAAGGAGTTCATCATCACCCAGCCCTTATTATATGAAATGTTAAAGGGACTTATCTAAGAAAAAGAAGATAAAAATATGGACAGTAAAGTGACAACAAACTCATAGCTATTAACAACTGAACCTAAAAAAACAAAAACAAAAACAAAAACTAAGCAAACAACTAGAACAGGAACAGAATCACAGAAATGGAAGTCACAGGGAGGGTTATCAGTAGGGGAGTGGGTGGAGGAGTGGGAGGGGGAGAGAGGGGGAAAAGGTATAGGGAATAAGAAGCATAAATGGTAGGTAGAAAATACACAGGGAGAGGTTAAGAACTGTATAGGAAATGGAGAAGTCAAAGAATTTATATGTATGACCATGGACATGAACTAAAGGGGGCAATGCAGGTGGGAGGGGGTATGCAGGACGGAGGGGAATAAAGGGGGGAAAATGGTGCAATTGAAATAGCACAATCAATAAAATATATTTAAAAAAAATACCTGCTGTGGCAACCGCCAGGCCTTCTGAGCTGCTATCAGGGTGGCTAGTGGGTAGCGTGCTGGTTACCACACTGCCTAGTTGGAGTGGTCTGCCCCAACCCCCCAAACCCCCAAACCCCCAAAACCCAATCTCCCCCACGCAAACCATTTCTTTAATGCGTTCTTTGTGTAGAGTGCAAGGTTTTTAAGGGCTGAGCACGGCATTTTAACAGAGGCGCCGTGTTTCTTATTCGCTGCTACCTTTGTTTCCTGATTAATTTAACTTGCCAATTACAGGAAAAATCCCTCAAAGAAGGGTAATTTCAATAAAGCCAAACCAGAACTGTCCTCCAGGGCAGTTACGGCATATGGTCCAGTGGCAGTGAAGGCACCTAGACTGAAATAGCTCCGGGTACCGAAGAGCAGAGGACTCCCCGTGGACACAGGACTAACCAGTGCCTCCAGTGAAAAGGTGACCCTCCTTCTCAGTGTCCCCAAGCTCAGGCGGAGCTGGTTTTAGCAGGGGGCGGGGAAGGACCATCCAAATCTCCCTCCTCCCGCCCCCGCGAACATTTCCTTCGACTCCACTTGTGATGCTGCACAGAAGCAGGAGTTCCTGAAGGTCCTCCCTCCCCAGCGTCTGTGTGTGACCGGAGCTTGCTCAGCCCTGTGAGGGGCTTGGGGAGTGGAGAGCCAAGCAGGTGCTGGGAGGGGCCTGCTGTGGGAGCGTGTCGGTGGGTTCCAGACAGCCTTTGCCGCAATCTGGCCTTTGTTTGCTCGTCAATCAAAGGGAGGAAGAAAATAGACGCTGCTTTTCTCATGTGAGGTTATCATGTGAAACCAAGCAGGGCCGAAATACTTGTCCAAAAATGTAGAGCTAAATGAAGTAACCCACCAGATAGGGGAGAATCACGATTTTTAAGATACCTCAATTACTTTGATAGGGAAGTTCCAATTCAAGTTTTTAAAAGCGGTAAATGATGTTCCTGCGGACTGGGCTCCAAATTTACCTCAATACAAAACTTTGTGTGACCTATATTCCTGCAGAAAGGAAAAGAATCACCACTGACCAATTCCCTTGTCTATATTTAATATATATTTAATGGATTTTTCAAGAACATATGTACATGTATGTAAATATTAGTGTACCGGGGAGGAAACGGGCTTTGAAAATATAAATATGGGGCAGGGGGTGGGAAGGACATGGTTCTGTCCTGGAAGGGGAGCTACACTTGATCAGGTATCAGCTGCAACTTGATCGATGGCATCAAAATAGATTTCGACCGCGAACTCTGGACGATAAATTTTCCACGTTTTTGGTTTATGGGGATTGTCCAATTTATTCCTGGAAAGATAAAGCCTAGAAGAGAAGAACAAAGTTGCATTTTAGGGCTTACAGGAAAGCCATTCAGCAGGGCCCCTCTGTTCAAGCTTCAAAGTAGATTTGCTGGCTGTGTTTGGTCTCTGCCCCCTCTTCCGTGAGCCAACGTTCCCGCTCTCTCCAGTGAGATGCGAAATACCTTAGTCTCCAGTAACACACACACAGTAACAACGCATCACTGGTTCTTCTAACGTTGCCTTTCATGGGATTAATGACATCCGGATTTCATAAAATAAATTTCTATATGTGACAGAAATCAGCGAGAGAGACTAGATGTGTATTAACATCAGTAATAAAATACTGTCTTTTTTTAATCCTCACCCAAGGACGTGCTTATTGATTGTGAGAGAGGGGAAGGGAGGGAGAGAAACATTGATGTTAGAGAGAAACATCACGTGCCCGACTGGGTACCGAACCCGCAACCCCAGTATGTGTCCTGACAGGGAATCGAACCCACAACCTTTTGATTTACAGGACAATGCTCCAACCAACCGAGCCACACCGGCCAGGGCAAAATACGGAATGCCTTTCAAATGATGAAGTTGGTATTTTCAGCTGATTAACAGTCTCATAACTAATAGAAACAGCTTTACTGTTTCCAAGTAGTATGAGTTTGAATGTGGAAGAAATCTTTAAAAACATGTAAAAGTGGGGAGGAAAGTGATCTAACTTGCCGCCTCACCGATATGAACATGGCCTTTCAAAGGACAAAAATTGTGTCCTTTCTTTAGCAAGAACCACTTCCGAGGAGTACCTCAAAGGAAGTTCCACCCAGATGTCTATCTGGGGGACTTGGCTCCTGTTAGGAGTTAAAGTTTATTGTTCGTATGCATCCAAAGAACTAAACTGATAAAAATTTTTCATCCAATTCAAAGTTCACTCTATCAAAATCCGTTACATGTCTGTGCATTATTAAGTGTGTAGGTTAGATGTTCCATGTACCGCTCCCTTGCTGGACTGGAAGTGTGATTCGATGCAGTTCAGGTTTGAAGAACGGGCTAGAATTTATGTGATGAAAACCATCAATTCCTGCCACACGCAATCACAACCACTTCAAAACCCACCTGCGTGATTCTTTGAATATCGTCTTTCCTTTTGTGTTGGGTGGTCTGGTGATGCCAATAATCTGACATTTTCAGCACCACAGAACAAGTACTCAAAGTGGAGAGCTTCTCGAGGCAGGAACGAGTTTCTGGACATGGTAAGAGGTTCTTTGGAAACATAACCTTCCAACCTGTTAATAATTTCCTTTTTAAAAGTGGTTCTGAATTTAGTTACTCAGAATCACTTTTAAATGGGAGACTATTAATGATTTTTTTAGCCGGCTTCACTGATACTATGTCTTGCCACTTCTGCCCTAGTGTATCAATCAGCTTTTCAGCTGAGGCCTCCCAGGTGAGACCTTACTTTGGCACAGGATTTGCCAATGATCGGTCATCAGAAAATCAGTCCATACGAAAGGGCTGTCCTGTTTAAGGTTCTGAGCAGACTCCAGCTTCCACGGGAGGGCTTGATCACCACACTCGAGATCTGACTACACTGTGTCTTAACCTACAATGCAGTCCTGTGGCAGGGACCTTGGGGGTAATCTCGAGAACAGCCACACTTTTAAAATAACAGGCTAAGCTGAGTATGTGAATGAAGAATGGTGACTCGAGCCTTTTTCGGTTTCCGTACATGGAGCCCACGGCGATCGGCGAAATAAGGGCCCATATGCCTGACACAGACGTGGAAGATAAGGCTGCTTCCACTGGAGTTTATGGAAGCCATACCTGTTATTTTGTATAAAAGACGTGTGGAACCAAAAGAAAAAGGGACAGTTGTCATAGTCTTTCGGAAGAGCCTAAAAATACACGGTAAAAAAAAAAGGGTTAGTCTTCATAGTAAAATTGATACCGGAACTAATCACTCCAAAGGGATTAAAATCCCTTGCTCTATTCATTTACATATTTATCAAACAATTGTAGCCATGCAGTGTGTGGCACTTAGAGTCCCAGGGATGACGCTGGGGACACCAAGGAGGAGGCTCGAAGTGACTGCTGTTTCTATGGAAATTGCCAAGGACATGTATTTGTTCTGTGATGGATATTCACACATTTTAATCTGGATTAGATAGTATTACATATAATCGACTAAGGATCTGTGCCTACTTATGCCCCCAAACATCATCCATTTCTACAAGGAGGAGCTATTATAAAGTTAACTGTCGTTGATGGTGATAAAAATACATCAAGTTTTTTAATGTGCTTTTTCATCTGATGGCCCTCGAAGACTGTAAAGGCCACATACTCCCAGCAACCCCTGGGCCAGTGCCCCGCCGCAGTGCTCTGCTCGGAGGCCAGGGGCTGAGAGAGAATTCGGACTGGCTCCATGATTCCAGGGGCAACCGGCCTGCGGGCAACCATCCCCACCACCTGCTTCAGCACTCGGGCCGTCTCAGGGGTTAGTAGGCTCTCCCCAACAGGGAGTGAGCAGGGGCTCACGGAGGGCACAGGAGAGAAGTTTTGCATCGATGGACATAGTTTCTCATTGTCAGTGTAGGCCGACAGTTTAATAGGAAAATGGATTGAAATTACTGAGACTCGGACATGTGTTATAGACAGAGTAATGCCCAGACATACATTTTATGACATACAAATTATACATCTCTGATACTCTGAGCAAGGACAGCAGCAGAATTCTTACTTTTCACAAAGTAGATATCAGATTAAAAATACTATTTAGAGTGTATTGCATAACAATTCAGGGAGAAGTAAAAGCTTCACTTTAAAGTATTTTATAAATTATGCAGAGCAAGATGTTTTCAAGATATAAAACAAAAATGCGATGCGTGCTATGCAGCAAAACATACCTTTGTCTTTTTTTACATCTTAGTTTTTATATTACTTATGTGAAAATTAATACATGTGAATTGTATAGACTCTAGAAAAAATGAGCAAAACTGTTAAATTACATTATGTTCTACTTTTTAAAAAAAATAGTGTTATGGGTCTGACTTGGTTTTGTCTCCCTCTCCGGCTAGGAGTCGACATCTCCCTCTCCCCTGTTGGGCATGTGACAAAGACAGTCCCCAAACCAGCACCTTTCCAAAGGCCAAGCCCGAAGGGCGGCAGAGGCGGAGATGGCGTCTGACCACTCACCGAGGACAGGAACCGCACCTTCACGTCATCGTGCAGAAGTGGACAGCTGCTGAGATGGATGACCGCTCTGTCTCTTTCCACATCGTGGACTGTCTGCGAATGAACACACGCACTCAGAGAGAGAGACACTGTGAAGGCTGGTACCGAGATAAGTGTATCAGTGAGGTTCTTCGAGGCTTCCTCTATTTACCAAGGACTCTCGGTCTTACAGCCCTATTGCTACATGTATAAATAAATGTTCATCGTTATTTCTATAAAGTTGTTGTCTACAGTTTTAAAAGGCCAATAGGTTAGAGGTTGAGGGGGGCACTGTTAAAAAGCAAAGCATTCAATTTTCTATGAGGGTTTACCCCAGTAAACATTACTGTCACATGTGTGTCCCTGGTTTTCATATTTGGGGAATACAGTAAGAAGCTGGCATTCACAGTCAAAAACCACTGCCTAACTGGTCATGTTTTGGCAAACAAACATCACAGGCCTTGTCCAGGGCAGACTGCTCAATGGAGAGACCAAAGAGAGGCCAACTTTCTGGAATGAACACCTTTGAAGCCACGCTGAGTATTTCTTCGTTATCGATTCATCCTGGTGTAGAAGTGCTACCCACAGTGAGAACGGTCTCTGCTAGACCCTGTGAAAAACGCAAAGGAAGGTGCAGACTGAGCCGATGGCTCAGGGAGCTGTCCCGTTAGGAACGAGAGTAGGACGGCGTGCAATGGTGAGTCGTGCTGTGTGGTGAAGGCTGAGCGTGCTGCTGTGTGTTGGGGGGAGGTGAACGGGAGGTGTAGAGTGAGCAAGCGTCACCGAAGAGGCGGAGCTTGAGCTGGACATGGAAGGATTTGTATAAATAGGATTTCTGGAAAGAATAGAGTTCAGACAAGGGGTGCGTGGGGGTGGGGAGGAGGAAAGGCTACTTAAAACATGAAGCAGAAATTTCATAGCAGCACAATTTACAATAGCCGAGTGCTGGAAGCAACCCAGGTGCCCATCAGTAAATGAGTGGATCAAAAAACTATGGCACATGTACACAATGGAATTCTATGCAGCAGAAAGAAAGAAGGAGCTCCTACCCTATGCAACAGCGTGGATGGAACTGGAAAGCATTATGCTGAGTGAAATAAGCCAGGCAGTAAAAGACAAATACCATATGATCTCACCTTTAACAGGAAGCTAAGCAACTAAACAAACAAGCAAGCAAAATATAACCAAAGACATTGAAATAGAAAACAGGCTGAGAACAGCCAGAGGGGAGAGGGGAGGGAATTTCAGGGGAAAAGGGGAAGGGGTCACAGGAACGAATATAAAGGACACATGGAGAAAAACTAAGGGGGTGAAAATGGGAGGGAGGAGGGGAGCACTAGGGGGGTGCACTGGGATGGGAATAAAAGACAGAAAATTGTATTTGAATAACAACTAAAATAAAAAATTAAAAAAAAAAAAGAAATTACGAAGTTGTGTTCCAAGGGCCAGCTGGGTCCCAGTCTATTTGGACAGGAGTATGCAGGTCAAGAGACTGATGGAAATGAACTCAAGTATCATAGGGCTCTATCTTGAGCATTCAAGAGCCAGGGAAATAAGAATGAAGTTGTTGAAGACTATGGTGGGGCATCTCCTATGTGACAAAGTGGCCTGATAGTTATTACAGATAACATTTACTTAGGCGTTAGAGCTTACAGAGCCACTTCGCATGGCTGACCCAATCTACGTCCTCACAGTACTTGAAACATAATCTTTACTTTACAGGTAAGAATATTGAGACAAAGATAGTGACTGTCCTTGACTGTGGGCACACAGTGTGTCTTCTGCTCTCCCTACAGCTCTTCACCATGAGAGCAGTATTTCAGGGTGTGTATTGTAGGACTCTAGATTCTGCCTTGGATAAGGAGGAAAAAGGTAAGATGACTGTGGAAATATAGGCATGAGCAAATGGGGTCCCCGACCACGTAGCAATAGGAATAGAAAGGAAGGGAATGGAGAGCGATTTCAAAGGCATCATCAGCGGGATGTAGGCGGCCAAGGCAACGAGAAAAATCAAAGACAATGCCAACTTTGAAGGCCCGGGCGAGAGAGTGCTGGTGCCAGAGGCAGAAGAAAGGCTTATTTGGTAAATTTTGATTGATGAATGTATTTTTTTTCTTTTCATTGACTTTTTTGGGGTGACACTGGTTCACACGATTATACAGGTTTCTGGTACACAATCCTACAGCACATCATTTGTATACTGTGTGGGTGTTCGCCACCGCAAGTCAAGTCTCCCTCCATTCCCACTTACCCACGCCATGCCCTCCTCCACCTACACCACCACGCCCACTCCATGGCAAGCACCACACCGTTGTCTGTGTCCATGAGTTTTTCCTCTTCTTTTTCTTTTTTGCTCAATCCCTCCACCCCCCAACCCAGCCCACTTCATGGCGGCTGTCAGCCTGCTGTCTTTCTATGGGTCTGTCTCTATTTTGCTTGTTAGTTCATTTTGTTCATTAGATTCCACACATGAGTGAAATCGTATGGTGTTTGTCTTTCTCTGACTGGCTCATTTCATTCAGCATAATACTCTCCTGCACCATCCACGCTGTCACAAAGGGTAAGATTTCCTTCTTTTTATGGCCAAGTAGTATTCCATTGCATTAATGCACCACAGCTTTTTCGTCCACGCATCTACTGATGGGCACTTGGGCTGCTTTCGAATCTTGACTATTGTAAATAAAGCTACAGTGTACATAGGGGTGCACGTATTTTTTCAAATTAGGGTCTTTGATTTCTTCAGATAAATTCCCAGAAGTGGAATTTCTGGGTTGAAAGGCAGTTCCATTTGTAATTTTTTGAGGTCACTCCATACTGCTTTCCATAGCAGCTGCCCCATTCCGTATTCCCAACAATAGTGCACAAGCGTTCCCCTTTCTCCACATCCTCGCCAGCACTTGTTTGTTGATTTATTTTGAAAAAACCTATTAGGAACTATGAGTTTAATTTAGCTCTGACTTGCACTGAAACCCAGGGGCACCAAACTGGACAGTTCCCCAAAGCAACATGGCCTCTCTTTGTGGTGAGGGAGGGTTTGGGCAGGTCAACATGCTGACCTGACACTGAGACTTAAAGCAATAATTTTTCAGTCATGTGTTCTCTTACCCTACAGTTTTTAGAATCAGAACAGAAGACGACCTTTTGGTGCATTATTATCTGTACATTTAGATCACTTCCGTTGCCTTTTCCAACACCTGAATGAAAATAAAAAGTCACAGTAAAGATCAAAATGTCTCACCAATTAGCCTTATGAATTAAAAAGAGAAGAAATCCCAGCTAACAATGTGTCCATATTGAATCATTTGAGTCTGCATGAATTTTGTCTTTGGAAGGCAAGGCTTCGAGCCAACTCTGCCTCCTGAAGCAGACCTTATGAGTCTGGAGGGAAGAAACAAGAATAAAAGACGTATACTTCGGCTTCGAAGCTTCACCTGTCTAGAAAACGCAAGTTAGGGAAAGTGACTTGCAGGCTTTCTTGCTAATGCGTTGCTGCCTTCGAGTTTCAAGTCATGATATTTCTTAATACCAGTCTCGATGCCTCTTTCCCTGTTCCTAGAGAGCAGTTTCTGGGACAATATTGGGCACCCAAGCATTGCTGTAGTGTTCAGTATACGTTATAGCCAAATGGTTTTTTGTCCTTTTTTTCCATTCCAACCATCCCCTTCCTGTAGCATTTCCTCAAAGGGCTCACTCCCAATTACTTTTTATCGCTCTCCCCTCAACCCTGCATATTCCACTTAAATACTCACAGGACTAACCAAAAGTACAGAACTAGAACAAATACTCCCATAAAGCCCTATAGTAATCATTCTCGATTGTTCCCCTCGTATTATGTTGGTTTTGTTTTCATTTACTTTTGTTTCCACTAACGGCACATCATTAACTGGTCGTTAGGCGTCCCCGTGCCTCGGTTCCCCCACTACCACCCCGGCTGCAGAACTTCCCCCCCACTGACGGCTGCCAGAGGTCAGTGACATCAGGACTTACACCAAGTCACGTACTTATCACGTGATAAGGAAAGGGTTTTGATTTACTAGCTTAAATTAATTCCCATGCATTTAAAAAAATTTTAAGTAATCACACGACTTCAAAATTAATGGTAAAAAAGACAGGAATTGAAAAATCGATGTCTTACCCATCCCACACCTGTTTAAGTCTCCACCCCCAAGTAGATAGCCACACTTTTGGTTTCTTGTTTTATGCATTTATAATAAAATACAAATATCTATTCTCCCACAGGTTTTACAAACACATACACATACAACTATAAAATCACATTTCTTCCTTTCTTCTGTTGGACATTGTTGCATAGCTGAGCACTGGGCTGTACCTTGCCCTTTTTAAAACACATGTTGAACATTATCTAACTCATCCGTTAATAAGCGACCAGTAAACTGTTGGAGCCAGTCCAAAGTCCTGCACACTTATAGGCAGATAAGACACTGGCCGGAGGCCGGTTCCTGTCCCCACCCCCTTTCCTTCCTTCCCCGAGGCTGTATTTCCCTGCTGCTGGGGGCGATGGCGGATCTAGTCGAGTCTTCTGAAGTGCATGCGGGTTTTTATTCCTGGTAGTAAGTGGTGACGGCTGGGGGTGAAGGACACCCCACAGAGCCCAGGTTCCCCAGCTCCTCCTGCTTGTGCAGACTCAGGCAAGGGGACCCAAGTGCTGACCCCTAGAAAGCGTTTCTTGACCCTGGCCTGGACAGGGGCCGGCCTCTGCGTGGCCCCCACCCCCCCCCTGCCCCCCGTGGCTGGCCAGCGCTTTATGTGAGTGCCCACTGCTCAGTTCCACTCTCCACCCAGGGCTCCCGAAGGGCGTGGGTCTGGGCCCAAAGCATGTGCTTGGTAGTTATTGGTGGAAAAGAATTTGTGGCAACGAAATTCATTTACACTTTGGGCATTTAAGGCATTTTGACAGAGTTGCTGAAGGGGAGAAAGTGACAGGGGAAGGAGGGAGGGGATACGGAGAGACCAGGACGATGACACAGACATAGGGGACAAAGTGAAACGGACAGGCCTCTGCCAAGACAAACCTGAACCAGAGGTGAGTACAAGGAGGAGGGCGTGTCCAGAGCCCACGGGCCCTTCCTCTCTTCCGGCTCAAAGGGTCTGCTCTGAAAAGCCCACCCCGGCCATCAGTGGGAACAGGAGAAAAGGGAAGGGGACAGAGCACCTCACACTGGTGACGGGGAAGGAAGAGAGAAGACATCTGACGGCTGGTAATACGTCCGCAGCACCGCCGGCTGACGGCAGTGCCAGGGGGCCCAGTAGAGGGTGTCCAACAAGACAGCTCCGAGCTGGGGGCGCCGGTGCACAGAGCTATGGGCAAAATCCTCCCAAAGGTAAGATCATTACTGCCCCCCATTCTCCAGTAATGAGTACAGCACTTACCATGAATTGAATAAATAACAATTTTTCTTATCGTAAGTAAGTTTCTTGGAGGGAGAGTCAAGTTATAGATATTCTTCACATCTGCAAAATATCCAACATATCGACTCTGAAAAAGAAAATAGAAGCCTCAATTACCTGGTGATAAAGAGTCTAAAATCAGCACATCTGATTTTTTTTTTCTGTACGGAACTGAACGGGGGCCATTTAGTAAGGAAAGGTTTGGGTGCCTGCGTACAACCATGCCTTCTATGGGTGTTGTCTCGTGACCTGACATCCACGTTGGGAAAAGCGCCGTGGGAAGTCACGGGAACGAGCCGGTGCTGGTGACAGCTGCCACCGCGGAGAGGGTGAGCTGGCTGAGCCAACACAGCAGCTACCTCCCAGCAAGACGCAGTCACCGCGACTGGGGACAGGTCTAGCTGAGGGTAGGAGCATCATCGTGGTGACTGAGGTAAAGGACAATTTGTGGTTTGGTGGTGAGTAGCCTCATAGGCGTGGGAGGGGGCAGAGGTAAACCTCAAGAGGAAGACCTCACAGACCAGTGGCAGATACATGTCCTCCTGCTTCTGCCAGCTACGGTTTCCTGGCTTTCCACTGCCCCAATTCTATGTTCGCAAGGAAGCCCTGGGAATTCCCTTAGCCTAGCCCTTCCCCGGTGGCAAGCAGCTCGCTCTTGTTGAAGAGCTCTGGTACTGAATCAATTGGACCTAAAAGTTCACGCTCTTTCCCACCCACCAGGAACTGTTCAAGAAAATTGACTGCCTTACGGCCCTGGCCAGTGTGGCTCAGTTGGTTGGATGTCGTCCTGTACACCAAAAGGTTGGGGGTTCGATTCCTGGTCAGGGCACATGCCTCGGTTGTGAGTTCGATCCCCAGTGGGGATGCATATGGGAGGCAATCAATCAATGTGTCTCTCTCCCTTCCTCTCTAGAATCAGTAAAAATACTAAACACTTTTTTGGAAAAAAAAATATATAACTGCCATACTTTCCCTGAGAAAGGGCCAGTGAAAGAGAAAAAAGCTCGTGCCAGTTCTGAACCCCGGGGGGGATGACATGTAGTCCACAGAGAGTGGCCGGCCGTGCAGAGTCAGAAGGTGGTGGCATCCGAGAAGTGCCACCCACGCAGCAGGAACTCTGTCCCCCGGCCAGCACAGCTCTCAAAACCGGGGCGCAGGCCCTGCATCACTACCCCGGGAAATCGGAAGACAGCCTGTGGCGGCTGGGCTGCACCGGCTCTGGACTCAAGTTAGAGAAAGCGCCCACGGCTACGGAGGAGATGGGGCAGGGAAGACGTCCCAGGAGAGCCCTGGAAGGAGTTTCCTCTAAC
>PVKM010043955.1:0-12380 GCA_004027735.1 Carollia perspicillata | reverse complement strand
TGGGGTGGCACTTAGGCCTTCAGCTTGGGCTCTCTGCTGACGTGGGGACCACTGGGAGATGAGCTGTCAGGACCTGCTGATCTGGAGGTGCCTGCAAAGGCCCAGTTGCTGAAAGGACTAGTTCTTGTCTGGGTGAATGGCGCCCCCTGGAGGTTGCTTGTATTGCTCTGGAGGGACAGTGGGATGGAGAGGAGCTGTGGGCCACTGGGTACATGGATGTGGAGCTTGGGGTAGAGATAGGGACTGGGAGTCAGCAGGGGAGAGCTGGGAGGGTGGGATGGCCTGGGGAGAAGGAGAAGAGGGAAGAGAGCAGAGGGCTGGGTTGGAGCTGTGGTGTCAGTTGTAACATTTGTGAGGGTGGAGCCCAACCTGGCCCTTGGCCCTCACCATCACCAAGCTGCAGTTGGCTAGAACAGCAGCCCTCAGGCCAGATGTCTGGAGCCCCCAGGGAGCGGGCACATCTCTGTTCTCAGTGCCAGCTCCACGACTCCACCCTCTTCCCTTGCAGGACCGGACGAGGGCCGCCCTCTTGGACAACCTTCACGATGAGCTCCATGCGCGCACGCAGGCCATGCTGGGACTGGGCCCAGAAGAAGACAAGTTTGAGAATGGGGGCCACGGGGGGTTCCTGGAGTCTTTTAAGGTATGGGCACAAGAGTGGCTGAGGATTGCTGTGGCAGGGAGGGTCGGGACGAACAAGGGAAGAGGTCCAAGGTCCACATGACCCTAACCCAGAGCCCAAGTGTCAGCCAGAGGCGGCAGGACCAGCAGGGGCAGCGCAGGTGTTTGCAGAGGGCAGGGGCATCAGGAAGTGTGAGTGGTGGGAGCAGCCAACAGCATCTGCTGCGTGCTCCACATTCTTCTGTGATCTGGGTTATCCCTTCCCGGCCAGGAGGCTGACAAGTAGGGACAGGGCGAGAGCAGAGAGGAGCCAGCGCAAACCAAGTGCCTTACTGCTTCCACCTGCCTCCCTCTGTGGTCAGGGTGCCTGGGACAGAATGACAAGAGCAAGGACACAAGTCCTAGGTGTCTCCTGCAGCCAGTGTGGGGTACTGCAAGGACGTTGCAGTACCCAGCTGGCAGTGCACTGGAGGACCTGGCCAGGGCCAGTGTGATGGAGTTAGAGTCAAGGGCCCATGAACCTTGCAAAGAGAAGAATTTTCTAAGCAGAATGAGCTAGTAAAATAAGTAGTGAGCTCTCTGTCCCTGGAAGTATTCAAGTGGAGCTGGGACAGCCACTTCACTTGCACGGTGTAAAAAAGGCTCACTGTCACGTGCTTGCCAAGTGCTTGTTGGTCCAGACAGCACTTACCTCCAGCATCTGATCTGAGCCTGGCTGTCACCCTGCAGTTGGCACAATGGGTCTTGTTATTTCCACTCACACACAAGGGGCAGGACAAGAGGCCTCAGGACTACTCTAAGCCTTGTACCTACTCAGAGGTAAAGCCTTGTTTCGAACCCAGGTTTTCTGGTCCATTGGTCAATGTTCTGCTGAATTGCCCTTTGCGGAATGATTTATAAAGCTACCATTCTGGGGACAGCATGTGGGGTGAGGGTTCGACCTGCCTATGTTAGAATCCCAGCTGTGTGATCTTGGGCATGGTCTTGAACGTCTGGAAGCTTCAGTTTTCTCATCAATGATGCAGGGATGATAATGGGACCTGTGTCCTAGGGCTGTTGGGAGGATTCAGTGAAGTAGCTGGAGGAGGGCACGGCAACTAAATGCCAGGGGAAGGTGCTCGCTGCTGTTATTGTCTTGTAAAGTGAACACTTAACACACATTCTCCCCTCCTCTGCGCCCCGTGGGTAAGGCTATCATTATGGGTATGGTCATTTTGGCATAATAATTCATACCCAATTTTACTCATTATGAGCATAATTTTACATGTGAGGAAACTGAGACTCAAAGAGACACAGTAATTTGTCCCAAGTCACCCAACGGATACTGGAGACAAGTCTATGTCTGCTGCATATCGAAGCCTGTGTTCCTAAGGACCACATGACACGGCCTCCGGGTTCCCGACTCAATTAAGATTCCACCTGTGCTAGCCTGGCTGGGGCAAGCCTGGGGTCTGTCCCTCGCTGCCAGACTGGACGCAGCGGGCAGGGCAGGGCAGGGCCCCGCTGGCCCTGAGGGCTAGCTGCCAGGATTCCTCACGAGGGTGTGGGCAGGAGCCGAGCTGCATGTCCAGGCTGGTGGGAGATTCCTGGGGCATCTGTTTCCGTCCTGATGGACAGTGGCGGCCAGGGTGAAACAGGAGAAACTGAGAGGTCAAGAGGAAAGGGGGCCAAGGGAGAAGAGGACAGGGGAGGAGAGAGGGAGCCAGGTCAGCCAGCCCAGCAGGGGGTGGGGTGAAAGTGAGACCAGGTAAATAGGAAAACTGCTGGAGGCTGCGCCCCACGTCACAGCAAGCCTGTGGAGTGCTCCCGGTCCCCCGGTAAATGTGGTTTATATGCGATGTGAGCTGTAGTGGACTGCAGACATCTAAGGAAACAGTCGTTGCCTTCAGCTTTGTAGGTTGCTACTGTACTTTGGAGTTAACAATTGTTTTTTCACGTTTACAATATTTTTATAACCTGGAAAAGCTTGTAGGTTGTGGACACTCTGCCCATGGTGCCCTGTGGATAAAACAGCCCAGCAGCTCCCTCCTGTTGTGGGTCGAAAGGGGAGTGACCCGAGGCTGCGTTCCAGTCCCTGCCTCTGGACCGACTCCAGCATGTCTGACTGGAGGGGTTGCCAAGAGAGGGAGATGCTTCAGGACTTTGTCATTACTTGTCTTTGACCTAGTAATCCAGGCTGTTTTTCTTTTCAACCCTGAACCCTTCCAGCTGTAGGCTGAAGACACCTGCTTCTATGTTTGGCTTCCACGCCTGTGTCCCAGGGGGAGCTGTGGGACGAGGGAGGGGACTGTCCTGGTCCGTGGGGTCTGTTGCACAGGGCAAACCTTCAGAGCTCTGCGGTCATGAGCAGCTCTTTTCCCTCCCCGCTGGGGAACCGAGCTCTCTTGCCCCTTCCATTCCATCGTTGCCGTCAGGTGTCCCAGGTGGTGGAGGCCAGGGCTGGAGGCTGGGGATTCTGGTGTTTGGGCCGTGCCCGTGGCCGGGCTTGGGGTCTGCCCTGGCTCAGGAAACTGTCTCGAGTTTTGGTATTTCTTCCTGGGCACTTTGGGTGGTGCTGTGGTATCAGAATTATTGACATTCCTCTTGGGGTTTCTTATCCAGACTTCCACAAAATCTTTCTTACAAGAAGTGGTGCTTGAAATGACTCCAGGAAGAAAAGTTGCGTGTTTTCCCTCCTTCTTGTCCCAGTTCTCATCTCACAGATGCATGGGAACATAACTGAGGGTTCCCAGGGCTGAAAGCACTCTCAGCTGTCCATCTCCACCTCTGTGACCGCCCTCCCCCACCCTGCAGTGCAGGGACCCTTCGCCCCTCTGCTGGGAGGCAGCCCCTCATGGCCCCAGCCTGTGCTCCTGGCTCCTCCAACCACTGGGAATTGCTCTTCTCCCCCCATCCGGCTCCCATTCCCCTGGCTGTCCACGTCAGCGTTCCTTCATGAGAACTGGGCCTGCTTCTGAGCAGGCGCTTGGTGGTATTCTCAAGAACCTGCCAGTTCTACACTTTTAAGTTTTGCATTTTTACTTAGTGAGTGATATAAAAAATGTATTTCCAGCCATGGAGACTAAACTTCTGCAGTGAAACTCACAATTGAAATACATACGTAAGTAGGCAGGTTGCACTGGGCCGGGGCGGGTGTCTGTGGACATATTCCTGGAGTCTCGCCAGAATATTTTTCTTTATAAGGGATCTGTATATTTTCTCACATTGGAAAAATACTGATCTCTAGACTGTTGTTCTCAAATGCTACTCTCAGCCACTGCCAGCTGTTGAAGTTTTGGTTGGTCCCTAATGAAATGAAAAGAAAAAGCCATGCTGCTTGAAGTCCCAACATAAAGCACGTGTGAGGCACATTTTGAGAAGCTCTGAGCCAGCCCAGCCCTCTGTTCAAGTCATCATGCAGCAGCGCACTAGCGTGCCTGGGAGGTGAAGGTCACCCAGCAGCCTCTGAACTTGGACCACCTAAAGCAAGGGAGCTGTTGGGTGAATTTCTCCCAGCCTTTGCGGGCTGTGGACAATGATGTGCGGGTCTGCCCTGACCCCTAGTGGCAGGAGAGGAGCGCCAGGCTGCAACTATCTGGGCAGAGTACCCGCAGGCGGAGGAGGCTCAGAACAGTGGTCTGAGTCGGCCTCCCTCCTTTATTTGTGCTGTTAGTGGGAAAGAAGACCCTGTTTTGGACCTCAGAGCACTTCCTGATTAGGGGCCATCACAGGGGACAAGACATTAGCATCTTTCTCTCCGAGGGCCCCTGCCTCTATGCCACAGGGGTGTCTGTGAATGAGGCTCAACACAAAATAGTAAATTTACATAAAACATTATGAGATTTTTTGGTGATTACATGTTGCAATGTATTTAACGTGTGGCCCAAGACAACTCTTCTTCTTCCAGTGTGGCCCAGAGATGCCAAAAAGTTGGACAGCTCTGCTAGGGCTTATTTACCTGGTCCAGATAGGCACATGTCCCCCTCAGTGGTCATCCTCATGTACTGGGTCCCTCAAGTTGAATTTGCTAAATGGAAACAACTCACGAAACCTGTTTGTAAGGAAGCGAGGTTTGTGTTGGCCCAGAGGAGATGTGCTCCCTTCAGGACACCAGCTGGTCCTCACCCCCCTGCTGAGATGAGGTAGCTTCAAGCCGACCAGGAGAAAGTGACTTCACCCCTCTTTCTCACTCCCCCAAAGAAGAACTTGCTCCAAGTCAGCGGCGAGGTGCGCTGAGGGCTGGGAAGCCACGGTGGCTGAGGGTGGATGCCAGAGCCAGAGGTGGTTAGCTGAGAGGCGGGCAGACCCTAAGGACAGACAGGGACAGTTGTGTGCAGCGTGGAGTGGACGGGTCTAAGATGCCAGCATTAGAAGCGGTAGGATTTCCACTCAGTGCACAGCAGACCTTTTCAAGAGCTTGACTCTTCCCCATTGGACAGCAAGCCTTGAAATCAAACACTGAGCAGCCTGTCCCTGGGACATGCAAGTGGAGAGGCCATGCGCTGTGGCCTGGATGCGCAGGGGCTGAGTGGGAGAGGGGCCAGACGGTCCCTGGAGCCCTCCTGATGCCCCGGCGAAGGCTCCGTGTGCCCGTCCGCTTCTCTCCTGCCCCCTCTTTCCACCTCACTGCCCTCATTCTCTTCTCCACCTGGGACCCGACTCTTCGGCCCAACTTGAGAAGGCTGGTGCGCCCCGCTCTGCCCCAGATGGAATGTGCGACACGTCAGACCACGGCACTGGGTGATTTTGTCCAAGTGCAGCATCATTACTGTAGGGTTTCGGGGGAGCCATCCTCGCTCTCTTTTTCCATCCCTCAGAGTGGGGAGAGAGGTGGCCTTGAGCAAGCAGGCGTCACGCCAGGCATTTGTCATCCTCACACAGGGACTGTTGCTGCTACATGGTACAGATGAGGAACCCGTGTCTCGGAGAGGTTCACACACCGTGCTGGGAACAACCAGGGTTCAGCCCCACAACCCCTGAATTTCCTGTCAGCCCACTGTTCCCGCAGACCTCCTCCTTCAACAGCACCCAGGGCGCGTGAGGAGAGCACTCCTCCCGGACATCAGTCTGGTTTCTTTTGGAGCGAGGCTGAAACCCCTTGGTTTCTAGTCACCCTCAGTCCATCAACCAGGTGAAGCATATGTTCGATCTGGACTCAGTTGTGGGTTACTGGGACCCTTTCATCAAGAACCCAGGGTGCTGGGTTTGGGTCCTGGTTCTATCTCTTAGCTTTGGTGTGACCTCGGGCCGTCACTTACCTTTCAGGACCTTGCCTCTCAGCGTTGGTCCTCTGAGCATCTGCGTCGTGGGGCCTCAGTGGGGTCATGCATGTGAAGCTCAGCAGGCCAGACACCAGCACATGGGGCTCATTCCACATGTTTAGTTTCTCCTGGAAAAAGAGTGATCACACGTCTGAAGATAAATGATTCATGGCTGTGTCACAGTTGATGACAATGGTGGTGACACACACGAGGGCCCCAGGGAATGTATTGAGCTTGATGGAGCGCTTGACTCATTTAGGGAAACTGGGCGTTTACCCAAGGACACCTCAGAGTGGCACCACACCTGTCCCGCCCTGGGCTTTGCAGAGGGCCCAGGCCTTGGTGGTGTTTGGGTGCCGGCTGTTCCAACCGTGTTGTGGGAGACCGTTGCTAGGACACTCTCTTCTGTGGTCTAGAAAGAGAGTCGATGTCCCGGAGCGGGCGTCCTTGGCTCAGACAGGCCAGGCCAGAGGAGTGACAAGGCCGGTGGGCTCTGTGCCTCATTCAAGGGGAACTCGCTTCCAGCACCGTCAGATTTACAAACGGCCCTCCTTCCTGAGCCAGCTCCCCTCCTCGGGGCAGAAAGGCGGGCACTTCTGCATTCCCCGAATCCAGACCAACGACCAAGTGGTCCTTGGCCATTCCTGAACTTGGAGAATTCGGGGCCTGCTGTTTGGGCTGGGGGCAGCATTCTTGCCGATTTCTTGGGACTATCTTTCCGCAGGCTAGGCTCTTCCCGTGATGCTTCCAGGGAGGGAGGGGCAGCATCCCCCACAGGACCATCTGTAGCCTGACATGTGGAGCGTGCAAGCAGATGCGTGTGTGTTCACGTGTGGGTGTGAGCCAAGTGAGGATGGGAGCAGTGCCCACACGTTTGTCCCTCTGCATCTGTTTTCTGAAGCTGCGGTTCTGAGAACGCTCTGCCTCAACTGGCTCAGGCAGTGAGCGAAATCCGTCAGCTCGCCTGACCAGAAGGCCCCGGGCGACTCGCGGCCCAGCCTGGTCCCCAGCAGGCAGGTCCTTCCCTGTTCCCCTCTGCCATCCCCGCTGTCAGCTTCACCGTCAGGCTTCATCCCTCGCAGCCCAAGGTGGCGGCTGTGGCTCTAGGTACAGACATGTCACGTCTCTTTAGGGAAACATTGAGGAAGTCTTTCCTCAGAGCCCCCAGCAGGTGTCCCCTCATGTTCCACTGGCAAGGGCGCAGATTACGTGACTGCCATAGAGGGTCATGGTCGACTCCTTTGTCCTGTGGAGGAGGAGGGGCCGTTGGACTGGACGGAGGCCCTGCCAGCCAGCAAGGAAGAGGATGGGATGGCGCTTGCACTCGAGCAGCTAGTATTTGCGTCTGAGAGTCCTTGCGTGTGGCTCTGAGGCCCAGGGGCCCTGGACAGCCAGTCAGTGCAGTGGGAGCACCCCACGGGGCCCGGGACCTTTGGTGCTGCCTACTTTTAGGGATGTCCTGTTTCCCTCACTGATGTGCACACTCCTGGGAGGCGGGGCTGTGTCTCACACCCCTCTGACTCCCCTCCTGCAGTTCTCCCCATGTGTGGCACGGTGCTGGGCACGTGGGAAGCACATGACAAATGCTTGGTATTAACAGTAAGAGTAGCCACATTTATTGGGTACTTGGGGTGAGCCAGGCTCTCAGCTAAGAGCTTTGTATGCATGGCCGCCTGCCCGTATTATTGAGTGACTGAGTGAGTGACCAAAGGGAAGTGATGTGGGGGTTGGGGCTTCCTGGAGAGAAACTTCCCTTCCTAGAACTCTCGTGTCATCTTTGGAGGCCTTCAGAACCAGGAGCATCGTCCTTGTGGTAGGTGGAGTCCTCTAGGGCTTCTCGAGTCAGAAAATCCCCCCTCAGCCCCAGCTGAGATGTACCCGCCTCACTCTAACCGCTCTCCTTGGGTCAGGTTGCAGAGCCCGCAGGGCAGTGTGAGAGCTGCCATCCCCCCCAGGCCTGTCCCTGCCGTGGGCTCAGCAGTCTTCACTGTAACTGTCCCTCTCGTCTTTGCGTGCACAGGGACCAGCCCCTGACTGTCCTGCGTCAGCAGCTGAACCAGGTGGCAGGCTCATGTTGACAGTGCCCACAGCCCCTGCGAGTGTGGGCGGTGGCTCAGGGCACGGATCAGGAGGAGCTCTGGCCACAGTTCACTGAGTTGTGCAAGGCGCACTTTGGGGTGACAGCAGAAGGGATACCCAGCGTTCAAATAGGGGATGCCTGGTTTTCTGAAATAAGAGTTGAGTTGGGGTGAAGGATGTGGCTGTATGATGCTGCTTGGACCTCGTCATTTCCAATTTACAGGCAAGGGAGCTGCAGCTTAGAGAGCTAGACCCGGGTCCTGCCGGTTGGTGGGCTGTTCCAGCCACTCTCCTCCCTGTAATAACCTTTGTCCACCTTGCAGGGGACCCGGGACACTGACTGCTCAGACCCCCTGGCTAGTGTCCTCCTTCACCTCCGCCTGCAGAGAGCCGCCCAAGCCCAGGGCAGGCGAAAATCCCCTGCAGACTCCAGGGATTAGAGTGGGGGCCGCTGAGGGAAAGAGGGCGTGTGTGTGGGTATGGGGCACACGTGTGCCTGTGCGGAGGGCTGTGTGTGCAGAGCCCCCTGAGAGGGCGGGGCATTTGGAGGGGCTAGCTCGGCTCTCAGGCCCTGCCCCCTGCCGTCCCCACAGAGGGCCATCCGCGTGCGCAGCCACTCCATGGAGACCATGGTGAGCAGCCAGAAGAAGCCACACGGCGGGGGTCTCCCCGGCAGCCTCAGCGGGGGCATCTCCCACAACAGCACGGAGGTCACCAAGACCACCTTCTCGGTGAGTGCCTGTGTGCTCCGGGGTCCCCAGGTCGTGGTCGAGGAGGTGTGTGTTCTCCCAGGCGTGGGCCAGGTGACTGGAGCAAGGTGAGTGTGATGGTGGAGGGAAACCGAGGCGGACTGGGGGGCAGTCCCCCTCTGAAATCAGAGCCTCCTCCGTGGGCACCTGGGCTGACCCAGACCAGAGCCCTCCTGTGGTCCTGCTCCCTGGGTTCCTGACACCTGGGCCTGCCCCTCCCGGGCAGCCCGGCAAAGTGGTCCTGGGGTGCGTTTCTCCACCCGGGGCTCGGGACCGTGACTGTGAGAGAGGCATCTGTCCTTTGTTATTATCAAGGGTCAGAGCGGCTGCCCTGCTTGCCGTGTGCTGGGCACTGAGCTGAGTAATTCATGGACCCCTGTCCCAGTGGCATGAGGCAGGAATGCCCTTGCTGCCAAGTTCACGTTTGAGCAAGAGGAGGCCCAGAGGGGTTAGGTGACTTGCTAGAGGTTGCCCGGCTAAGCTGAAGAACCGGGATTTGGATGCAGGTCACCCAGACCCCAAGTCTTCCCTCTAAATCGCTGTGTGTACAGTTCCAAGGAAAGAGAGCCTGGCCAGCCCGGGGGTTTGGGCCTGGTCAGCTTGCACCAGGAGTGGTACACGTTAGGGTCTGGATCGGTGCACGTTCGGCCTTTCTTTTTATTTTCTGTAATAGCGGAACATACCCACCACGATACCAACGATTCCTATTATAAATGGCCTTGCATAATTCATTTCATGTGCCAAATAGTATTTTCATAGCTATGACCTTGTTCCTCCTAGAAGGTCTGTGAGGCGAGTGGGCAGGGCAATGATCGTCAATCTGTGGATGACACTGAGGCCCAGAAACTTTTTCCCCTCGTCCAAGGTTGCACAGCATGCAAATGGCAAAAGCTGGGGCCTGGGTCAGAGGCCTGGCAGGACCTAAAGATGAGCCACGGCCTCCCCCCTCCCCCTGCTCAGGCCCCCCATCCATTGGCCCCTGCACGTGGCAGAAGCAGAGCCATGTTCTTGGCAGGCCCCCTCTGCTGTGACTGTGTGTGGACCTGGCCCTGCCACTCGTGTTGTGTCTTGTTATTGTGACACCCAGCTTGGACCCATTTATTTGCAAGCAGTGGCTAGAGAGTCGGTGGCCCTGGGTCCTCATGCTTGTCCTGCCAGTGATTTGCTCTATGACCTTGACCAAATTCCCTGCCCTTCCACTCCACAGCTTCCTCATTGGTAGAGCTAGGTAACTCCCCAGGCTCTCCCAGCTTTTCCCAGTGCGTGACCCCCGTAAATCCTCCTGTCCTTCTCAATATGTGGGGTTCTCTTAGGGTGGCTCTGACCCCGAGTTACTCTAAGAATTCCAGTTGTCAGTGGATTGTTACCTGGGGCCATCAGGGTCAGGTTAAGAACACAGGAAAATGGGCTGCAAGTGGCGTGAGCCTTGGGTTCCAGCTGCTGTTCCCTGGCCCCGGCCTTCCTGTCTCACTGTTTCCTGGGATCTCTCCAGACCAGCGGTGGGCAGGCTGCAGGGGCCATTTGTAGACCAGAAAGGGGGATGCAGGGCAGGAGGTCTGGGTTTGGGGAGTGAGCACTCATTTTGGTGGTTTCATTGGCAGCCTCCAGTGGCGGCGGCGACCGCAAAGAACCAGTCGCGGAGCCCCATCAAGCGGCGGTCAGGGCTCTTCCCTCGTCTGCACACAGGCTCTGAAGGCCAAGGGGACAGCCGGACACGATGGTAACTGCCCAGTGTGGGTTTGGGCAGGTCCCTCGGGAGGGCTGGGCTCAGCTTCGGGAGACAGCCTCCTTCTAACCCCAGCCCCCTCGCCAGGCCCTGCACGTCCGCTGTCACTCACCCAGCTCACCCATGGAGGCAGCCCTGCAGTCTCTGCACCTGACAGTCACAGCTGTTCTCGTCCCATTTCACCCAGGCTAGACATGCTGCTTAGAGTCTTTGCTTCCCTTTTCAAAGCTTGCTCAAATGTCCTTTTTATGGAAGCCTTCCCTGATTCTGCCAGGCAGAGTTAACTGAACCTTCCTTTGGGCTTCCAGAATCATCTTCTTCTTTCTTCTTCTTCTTTCTTCTTTCTATGTCTTCTTTTTTCTTCTTTCTTTTAGCAGCTCTCATGTCATACTTATTCCGTTCTTGCTAATTGCCTTTCTGAGCCTTTAATCGGCGAGCCCGTTTGCTGTTTGCTTCAGTCAGCAGCATTCGGTGAGTGCCTGTCCCCTGGGGTGGGCTCCCTGCTTGGATTGGAGCTGCAGAAGCTTGTAGCCTCGTGCGGAAGGGAGGCATTTAGGTTGACTCCCAGTGTCCAAGTTGTCTGCCTGCAGCCTGGAGGAGGCACCGGTCCTGAGCTTGGGCGTGCAGGATGAGGGGCAGGTTTGTGGAGGGGGACGGAGGGTTCTGTTTGGAGCCCATACATGTGAGTGAGTCCTTGTGGCCCACTCCGTGGAGAAATCCAGAACTCTCAGTGGTCAGAATCACTGTCTTGAGCTTGGGAGAGAGGCCGTGACTGGAGAAGGAGAGGTGGGAGTCACTGGCGTGGCGGTGGTGGTCGAGACGGGTCAGTGAATACGATCACCCGAGGGTGTGTGGAGAAGGCCTGGGAACACCAGCACTTAAGGGCAAGTGGAGGAAGGAGAGAGAGAGCCAGTGAGAAAGACTGGCAGGGAAGGAACGTGGGGGAGGAGGAGGAGAGCCTGGAGGGGGCGCATCTCAGAAACTAGGGAGGAGCCACTCCAGGAGGGAGGGTCAGCAGTATCAGTTGTGCAGAGGCGTCTAGCCCCGTGGCCTAAGCCCTTGCTTGGGTTGACAATGAGCAGTTCCTTAGTGACATCATTAGAAGTACATCGAGGCACTTCATGCCTCTAGGATAGGATGGTTATAATCAAAAAGACAAATCGTAAGTGTTGGCAAGGGTGTAGAGAAATTGGCGCCCTCGTGCATTGCCCGTGGGGATGTAAACTAGCGCGGCTGCTTTGGAAACCAGTCTAGCCGATCCTCAGATCCAGAGATCCTCCTTATGCAGCTAAGATCCGTAAGATCCAGGGATTCTGGCGCTTGGTGTATACCCAGCAGGGAGAACACGCATGCCTACACTAGCACCAGCACGCGGTGTCTGTGGAGCGTTGTCCATCATGGCCAAGAGTGGGAACGAGCCCAGTGCCCATCACTCAGTGAATGGATGAATAAAATGCGGTATACCCCCAAATGGGATATTATCTTACAATAAAAAGGAACAAAGAACTGATTGACACATGCTGCCATGCGGACGAACCTTGAACCCTATGCTCAGTGAAAGAAGCCGCTGAAAAAATGACCACACCGTGTCGTGTGATTCCATTTATATGAAACGTCTAGAAGAGGCAAATCCATAGAAACAGACAGCAGACTAGTGGTTGCCGGGGGCCGGGGAGGATTGTGAGTGTGTCCAGAATTTCTTTTGGGAGGATAGAAATGTTCTAAAATTCGATGGCAGTCGTGGTCGTGAATATACTAAAAAATCATTGACTGGTGTGCCGTGAGTGAGTCGTATGTGGATTATATTGCCATGAATCTGTTGTAAAGGTACTTTAAGGACAGGGCCGTCTTGTCCCCAACAGAGGGCACAGAGCAAATAGTGGGCAATGGTACAGGGCCGCCCTTAAACTGGAGGAGGAGGAAACCCTTGGTTGCCAGGCTGTGAGTAGCCCATTTACCCGGATG